>JARFJB010001965.1:3397500-3432500 GCA_036346205.1 Vesta saturnalis | reverse complement strand
TGTGTGTCTTGCTGGATTGTGTGTCTTCGTTCTGTATGTGTGTTGATGTGTCTGTTTAATTGTTTTGTGTTGTGTCCGTGTGTGGTGTGTGTGTGTGTCCGTATTGTTGTGTTTACGTGTCAATGCGTGTCTTGTTGTGTGTGCTGTGTCTTGCTGTCTGTGTAAAACGTGTGTTGTTTGTTGGTTGCGTGTTTGTCGTGTGATGTTGTGGTGTCGTGTGCTGTTGTGCGTGTCTGTGTGTTTGTGTAAAGTGAGGCTGTGTCGTGTCTGTGTGTTAGTGTCTGTGTGCTTGTGTAGTGTTGTTTGTGTGTGTGGATTGTGTAATTTATAGTGTAGCTGTACTTTGTTGTGTCTGATGTTGTCGTGTGTATGTGTTGTAGCTGTCGTTGTGGTTCGTGGTATTAATGGTTGTGTGATTGTTGATTTTCCTAAGTTTCGTTGTCGGTCGTGTTCGTCCTTTTGTCGTGTGTTCGTGTATATGTGACGGTGTTTCTGATAGTGTTGTGTGTTGTGTGGTGTGTAAGTGTGTGTGTGTGTGTGGTGTTGTCAATGTGTTCTTTGTGGTGTGTGCGTGTGTTGGCGTTTTATCAGTTGGTTTATTGTTATTTTCTATTTTTTAAGTTTTTCGTGTGTAGTGTGTCGTGTGTGTTTAAATGTGTGTTATGTTGCTAGTTGTGTAGTGTGTGTGTGTGTGTGTGATGTTTGATATTGTGTGCTGAATTGATTGTGTCGTGGGTTCGTCGTGTGTTATTATGTTGTGTACGTGGTGTGTTAGATGTTGGCTTGTATTTGTGTTGTGTGTGTGTGTGATGTGTCGTGTTTGTGAATGTGTTGTGTGTCGTGTGCTGTGATTGATGGTATGTTATGTCGATGTGTGTGTAGTGTATAATCTGATAAAATGTCTGCTAGTTTTATTGTCGAATTAGCAATATTTTATTGTCTATGTGTGTTGTATTCGCTATGTTATAATTTTGGATATGTGTGAGGTATTGTCGTATTATTGTCATTATTGTGTGTGTACAGGTTGTGTTTCTGTCTTGTCAAATATATTGCTATGAATTGCATATTAGTTGGTAGTTATAAGTGTTACTATTTTAGTCATTTAAAAGTGTTGAATGTCTGTGTTAGTGTCGATTATCTTATAAGTGATCTATTGATGTATTATCTTTATGTGAAATGTATTTTGTATGTGTTAACGACAATATGCATTATCATAAAAAGTACCTATAAGGTATCCACATCCATGCTTTTGATGAAAACGCGTATACAATAATTATAATTTGTCGTAACAGCGTTGGCTATGAAACAGATTAATGCGTTGACTCCGCAGCAAATGTTAAACGTCAACTTACCAAATTGATTTAGTGGTTGCAGTACATTTTTTATTAGTCACTTATTCTTACAAAATGCCTATTTCATACGTTGAAGGGTACGACATGTTAGCTAATTATTTTCAATGTCATGAAAATGCAACTACTGCTTCGAGGTTATATGCCACAGATTACTCTCAGAGAAGAGCTTATGGAAAAAAAGTTTTTGAGAGATTAAGTTGTTATACAAATATCCATTACAAGAACTCACACATGGTTTATTGTTACAGTAGATCACTGACATTTGTGTGCGAACATGATTTATTACTGATTCAACATCTGAAATGGTTTATAAATATAGTAATTTTATCAGATAAATAAAATTGTTTTTTCACTACTAGCTTGATAACATCTCATTATGTAGACTGCTTCCGAACGGTGAAATTAATTTTCTCTCCTACAAGTAAATAATAAAAATCGTATTTTGGGTTGCCTATATCAGGCTCTGTAGTAGGGATGGCGATAAATCATATATAGGCAATTCCACGAAAAAACCGATGCACATTATACATTTATTTAGTTAGTTCCATTATTAATAGCATTATCTGTGCTACTATTTCGTATGTGTCTCCATGACTCAAAAGCAGATAGAAGCAATCTAGAACTACTTACATAAATTAATGACGTGCAACTGAACTTACATGAAATTTCCTATATGTTAACATAAAAATCTTTTGATCTTTCAAGCAGGAAATTAGATGTAACATTTGCTGCTTCTTCTCTCATTTCAGCAGGAGCACATCTTCCATTTTTTTATTATTAAGATAAACCGAAGCCACAATTCAACATACGCTCACAAATGTAAACAAATTATTTGACACTCACGACAGGCACACTCCTGTAAACGAATTTAAGAGAATTATAGCAACAAGTTTGTAAGAATATAGTTATATAAAAGTAAATTTTCTGAAACAAACCTTGCAACAAAATAATCGTTTTAAGATAACACGATACTTTGAAAGCAACGGATTAGAATTAGAGCATGCCACTATAAACTTTAAGATCTAACAAAAAAAAACTCATGTTTAACAGAAAAAAGTATATACTTTTGCAAATGACCAAGTGAGTACAATATTCTAAATATTAGTTAGGCCTTATGCCGGGCAAAGAAACAACGCAAAGTTGTGCTTTCATGCAGTGCACGCCAAAGTTGATCAAGAGGCTTTATTTCGAATTTCTCTGTTTCCAATTTCTGCAACTTTGTTCTCGTAACACGCAACTCAACACAACTGTTTGCCGGTGTGTCGTAATTCATGTAACTCTGTTTCTGGGGGATTATATTCGTCCACTGTAAGTGCTCATCTTTCGCTTTTTCATAAAAAATTAAGAACCACTATTGAAGACACAGGTCCCTACCTGTGTCTTCAAAAGTGTAGACCAAATTTAATAACTTTTATTCCTAATTTATCTTTCATTCTTAACTTCCTACCCACATTCGACTTTCTTTTCAATAACACAAATCGACGTTATACCTTTTTTTACAACCTTTGAAAAAGATTCGCTAAGATGGGCGCCTGCTTCTTAAAATACCGATAATACAATTTAAGCATTTTCAATCCCATTTATGTAATGTTTAGGCTTTCTTATAAAATTAATCGTTATTCAGATATTGACAAAATGTGAACTAACATTAATTAAATGTTTTTATTATTTGATAAAAATCAAACACTGCGCCTAATAAACCCCCCCTCTCCGCCGCTGAATTTCTCCCAAAATCTAATCATCTCCAGGAAAATTGAGAACAAGCTTAAATACCGCATTTGAAGTACGTATGTGTTGTCGTTCACACACGCGCGCGCGCACGCACGTACGTGGTAAGCACGCACATAACGCAGGCATGCACGCTTGCACGCACACAATTAGATAACCTTCTATACCTACATAAGTATATGTAGGTTGGAAGGTACACATGATTATTAAAATTGCATTGTTTCTTTGAATTTCCAGTTGTAGGTGGGAAGGTCGTGTGTCGTTTCACACCAGATATTTAATATATTGTTTAAAACCACGACGGCGAACAGAGACTAGACTCTCACTTATATATAGATTCTTGGTTATAACAGTCATTTCCCGAAACCTATCCTTAAGCAAATCAAACAATCGTGAAATATTTTTCATTCTCTCATCGGTTCGAACAGATGATTTATTATCATTGCAATGGATCATTCGAAGAAGCAGTTAGGACTGTTTCTGGACATAAATCATTTTATGCTTTTTGTATAAAAGACTGACTGAGACCAATAGGCATCCGAACTAACCCTGTCTATAGTAATACACCTCAAAACAGTTCTAGTTCATCTCCAGTAGTAGTCGTCTATTTATGTAGGTGAGAATTTGTGTAATTTAATAACTGTAAGGCCTATTACCTCTTTGTTATAAACAGTCTAACAAAATCAAATGGTCTTTTATAATAGTAATTTTCCAACAGCTAGTCCTTTAGACCTGGATATTTCCGATGGTATTAAACTGGTTTAGTGTAGAATAATGCTTGAGATTCTTCCACATAAATTTTTCATTCTGGATCACGGCCGCTGCACTATCGTCCTCATTATATGAATCTGATCTATCCATGTAATCATCTACGACACGAGTGTTTCTGAAACTAATTTACATGTACGGTCTTTTGAGGTTGATGGTAAATTTACTTGATGCGAAATGGTTATTATATACAAATGTTCATTACATTTTACAATGGTCTGATGCGTAGTTAGTTTGGAGCAGATCCTCTTCTTCATCAGAAAGGATATTAGGTTTCATTCGCATTATTTTGTACCATATTGTTTATGTAACGCATTTTTCCAGTCGTGTAAAAGAGTAGTTGTACACGGAACTTACTTTAAAATGTATGTTTCCAATGTTACGCCACTAATATTTTTAATGTAGCGTGAATGTCGTTATTAGTGATATTTGAACACTAAAAATATTTGACCTTTTAAAGCATAATTTTTGTATGTGAGGGCATCCAGAGGTACCACTGAAGGTTCGGGCGTGTAAATGTATTGTCGTTGTACGGTAGAGTAGCTTATTAAATAAATTTTCGCACATAAAATTTTCATTCATATAAATAGAATATTTTTAGAGAAAGGTCAACATACAGTTTAGAAAATTTTGTGGCAATATTAATTGCTCACTCGTAAATCAATTTACAATGTCAAATTAAGGTTACAGTAATTTACAGAGTGATGTTTTAATGCTCAATGTCGTTCTGGAGTAGATTCTTATAAAAACTGTCATGGTGTCATACATAATTCTCATCTCACCTTAATTATTTACACCACTCTTAAGGACAAATTTTAATCACAGTGGTCCCAGTAGCTTTTACTACCGACTTTGTTTTATTTTATGGCAAGTCTAAGGTTTTCGAAGCGTATTTTCCTCTACTTTACGTCTGACTGCGGACCCCACCCATCTTATGCGAGTTTAGCCGGCAACTTGCTTAGTTTATAACACGCGATGTCTAGTGCGAATTAAGCGTGTAGTAAACCACTCTGTAGGCGATTAATTATAGGCACATGGTACATTATGTGTACTACGCGGCCTGTATGAACTAAATGTTTTATAAATATTGTGTCTCAAAAGTATATTATGAGATGCCAAGTTAAAACTTGCATTTTCTAAAGCTAGGTATTTTCATTTTATTATAAGCCGCCGAAACATAAAATGGCATGATTAGCTGTAATTTTTTCGTGACAACATTAATATTGTATTACCCTGTTATGTATAATACCATTTTGCATTGTTTTATGGTGTTGTAACATTTATAGTGTTATGTTTACTCATAATAACGTAATATACTGGTGTTGCATTATATATTGCTTATATACTTAGATTAGATATACGTAGTAATTTTGAAAACATTATTTAATTACGAAAAGAAAATTAATAGAAAAAAATATAAATAATTTACCATACTTTAAACGACTACAAAATTGCCAAGCTTGGAATTTCATATTCAATTTGTATCTATTTATTCTTTATTCTGTATAAGCATGTGTACTTTGGAGCAGACGTGTTATTCAAATACAAATGTTATTTGCGGAAACGACTTCTATTTATTTTAATCAGATATTGAAGCCTGTGATCAAAAATAACTTTCAACTTCAAACATTGATTAACAAATCACTCCTTCAAACACCCTAATCTCCTTATAAATAATAAATCAATTGAATTTCTTTTTTAAATTGGAGCTTTACATATTTCAAAGGAAAGTTTAAATTACGCATATTTTGTATGTTTATTCTAGATTGCCAACACATGCTAATTGCAATTTAAAAAATCGATTGTTTGCTTTATTATTTAAAAGTTTGTACATTTTATATAAAAATTTCATTCCATAAATGAGAAGATTATACTTGACATTGATATTTGAATATTATTGTCCTTGATTTATATATATCAATACTTGGACGTCGTCACATTAAATACGTTTTAATAAAGAGTATCATCAAAATGTTTATATTCCAATGCGCAATACTACGACCTCGACCCGCATCATTCGTTTATCGACCGCAATAGCAACCTAACACTTCAAGCTAAGGGTAGGTCGTGGTGTACTGGCTCTATTATGACTTTTTTCCTTAATTTAAAATTGGATATATCGAGTTCTGTCTATGACATTTAAACGATATTAAAATAGTAAAAGGTTATACTTATTTGTAATTATACTTTCGATTTTTATAAAATAAATAACATTGATATTTTGTTCATTGCCACCTACTATAGTTAGGGAAGAGGAAATAGCTATACACCGGAAGCTCAGCTTAAAAACCATCATCTGTGCCGGAAGTATAAGTTAGGTCTAATTTTCATTAAAGAAATGCGTAATAGTCATAATACCAAAAATTTAGCCCTCATTATTAATTTTAACAGAAAAATTACATCTATATTCTTGTTTGAAGTTTTACTTATATGATGTAACGCATGTATGTGTAAGAGCCTCCTATTTTTTCTATATGTAAGCGGAAGGAGGATCTTACCTTATATATATATATATATATATATATATATATATATATATATATATATATATATATATATATAAAATTAAGATGTGCAAGAATTAATATGAGGCTGTTCCAACATAAGTTAGTGTTTCTGTTTTTTTTTTATTACTTCATAGTTAGTTTTGAAATCGGAGGTGGGCAGTGACAGTTGGCTTTTCAATCGAACCAGATCGATTTTTGGGTTGATTAAATACCTTCATTGTAAACAGTTTGTCTTTAAAATAATTCTTGCGTGTACATTTTTCTTTTGAATTTGCCAACACTAAGTTGTCTTTTCTTTCGGGGTTACACCGCGCCTGTTAACGATTTGTGTCTATGGTCGATTAAGGGAATATCTATTCTAGTGTAAGTATATATTTGTATATAACTGAAGGCTCGCAGCAAATCGTTTTACCAGTCTAAATAACATATAAAATGCCAAACATGGTCGTGCAATGGTATCTTATTCGTACGCGGACTCATTAAGCAGAAATATGCTAAAATAAAAGGACAGTACAGGGCCCTCTCCCTTTGCTATTTGTGCGAATTAGCATTGTTGATTGTTGTTTATATTTATAATGGTGTAGAGGTGGCTGGTGAATGGGTATAGGATGCCGCGGGTTATTAATTGTAAAAGGCAATTTCCCGTTGGTACACACTCCCAAGGCAGACCATTAGACACCTCGAATTTTATTTCGATTGTTTTTATTTTGTTGTATAGGTGAATGTGTAACCGGAGAGAGAGAGAGGCACGGTCTTTTTCTAACGCACTCAAACTTATATATCGGTCACGATGTGAGTGATCTATTTATAACGTACCCTTGTAAGGATTTGAGTTTTATTTCAGTTTGCAGTTGAATTATTTGCCTGCGAGCTGATTTCTCTTTTGTATGTGCTTTATTACAATGTGACTTATGTATTTTGTGCTTTAGTTGTCACTAAACAATTGTATAATTTTTAAATTCCGTGTCTGTTCTCTTTTGGTCCTCGCATTTACCTTATTACCTGTACAATTTTACTGTTGTTGTATTTTATATGTATCGTGATTTGCTTTATTATTTTATGTGCTTATTTACTTAAAGACCGCATTGATTGGTTTTTAAAAAGGGCCACATGTTTGGTGTTACGATTTTTATTTTGATTATTTATGACCCAATTGTGAGTGTGACTATATGTATTTTTTATTATTGTGTTTCTGCGTAACTAAACTGCTTTTTATTTATTTTGTACGCACTTTAACAGGATTTAATGGTGTTTTGTTATATATTAACCCTTTCAATGGGTTTTTTTTTGTGATATTTGATTTATTAATGTACTTCTGCAATTGCTTATTTGTGAATAAAGTGGGTTTTATTGGTGGTTCTTTCCCACAATAGTAGATTAACGGGCTGAAGCACCGGTGCGCCAAGTTCGTTGATTCTAATTTGAGTAGTTTCATTTTTTTTTACTTGCCCGCATGATGCAACACCTACCCCACCCAGACTATCTCATTTAGATAGCATAATGTATCTAACACTAGACGCCACTTCGTTTGATCAGGTTTGAGGTTTGCGAGTAATTAAATATCAGACTGGTAAATAAATGCTAATGTTTTAATTATTGCCCGGAAAGTCAAAGTAAGGCAGGCAATTAATTTGAGTAATAGTGACTTTATTGTTAGTCAAATCAAGATAAATCACTTAGCGATTGCTTTGTTCTTGAATTTGCATTATTGCAAATAAGCTCAAATTACGCTTTTCAAGATAGGGTATATATATATATATATATATATATATATATATATATATATATATATATATTAAATAAGACAATTTTCTTTAAAACTGTATAAAAAATTCAACGTTGGGAACGTTTTTTTTGTCATTATTGAATTACAGAAATTTGATAATAATATTATGAAAATGAACAATAATTTAATTTTATTCTGGACGAGTTAATTAATAAAATTAAATTATTGTTTCATATTTTGTACTTGTTAAAAATAGTTACCTTTATTTCATGTAATTGTCAAAAAATTTTGACAAAGAACAAAGGACGTTCAAACGTTGAATTAATTTTACGTTTATTTACGTTTTAAAGAAAAATTGTCTTATTTAAACATGAATACTTGTAAATCTAAATAGAAACATATATATATATATATATATATATATATATATATATATATATATATATATATGTACTGTTTTTGTGAATTGATAAATATAATTGTTTAAATTTAATAAATATCTATTTGGGGATAGGGTTCAATTTGAATTTCGTAGGCAAATAAAAATAAAACGTTTAAACATAAATCATAAAAATTTATTTCACACAAGGAAATATTCCTGTGTATAATATATCAGTTCTTTAGAATTATTTGTTTTAACGTGTACCAGACTTCTATGGAATTTGCAACAAGTACGCATGCGTTGCGTCCTTGCTAAATTAAATATGTGCAGCTTGTCAAAATACCAAACAAGAATCTATTCTTAGTAAGTACAATTTTATTTTAATAAAAATTAGAATTATTATTATGTTTATGATCACTCTTGTTCATTACCTTTCCAGATATTTATACACGTCGTCGAACAACAATTATACAGAAATTCAAAAAAATACACACATACAGGACATCAAAAGAATAATCAATGCAATCTATTTGGATATGATAATAAAATAAACTCACATGTATTTTCGAAATTTCCAATTACATGGTCACCTTAAGCTTGTTCTATATTAACCTTGGATGTAAACTTCATTTCATCTAACGATGATACTGCCTTCCTGTAGAAAATGGTACTGCTTAATTTCCATAAATTCATGCAGCTTTACTAACTTGTGGCAAATCTTCTTTGCGGTAAATACGTTGCACTTGGATAATATGCTCATTTTCTTTTATAGTTGCACTTTCATTTTATTTGGATATTTAAATATTTATTAATTTTTCGAATTAATCTTGTGACTTATTCTTTCATAAACTTTTATAATTGCTAACACTTTTATTTTAGATACCGATTTGAAGTTAAAGTTGTTTTATAACCTCAATTACTTTTGAAAAAAAAATAAATATCACATCCAAAATAACAGACGAATTTTATTAAAATAAAAAAATTGCACATCCCCGATGTTGAACAAAATTTCGAAATGAAACAAAACAATAGTGTCGAAAATTACAACCGGTAACCTTAGTTTTTAAAATTTTGTTATATGTTATATCGATTGTTTCTGAAATCTCAGACTCTACGTTGCTCGCGATTCACTTTCGATAATATTAACGAAAATTTTAACTTACATGTTTACAAATGCACTATTCGCACTATGACTTGTTAACCACAAAAAAATAGAAGAGAGGGGAGTGAGAAATCAGGAGCAATTCCTTTTATACCTTATCATAGCTACCACAACTTTCAATTTTTTTTAACATTACATACAAAAGATCCTGGCATTCGATTGGTCTAAACAAAGAAATTAACTTAACTAAAACATAAATTATGCCATAACTTTTTCAATTCAATTCGGATTTGCCTTTTCAATACATTTTTGAACTCAGGACAAAATTATGCATAAATAGACACCTCACATGGTATAATTCGCTTCATAAATTTACATTTTGAAAATTTTAAACCTAAATTTACTAATATCTAATAAATATTGTATTTTACAACTAAACTGATGACATATTTAGCTTCTACATAGAAAAACTGTATAAGAATACATTTATCTCTACCCATTTTACATAGTTTTAGCATAATTCCTATTTTAATACCTTAATTTTATATACTTAACCTAACTTTTCTAAATTTATGTTTAAACTACATATTTAAAGTCAATTTCTTTGTACAAATAAGAGAAATATATTATTATATGCTTTTATAATTTATTCTGAACTTATCTTGACCTAAATAAGCTATAAATTTGTAAACTTCTTAATTATTGTACTTAACCTAACTTTATATAATTTAATTTAAACTTGCGTTTTAAACGTTTATACCACTTGTAATGTTTATCTCATAGAAAGTGGGTCTGCAGGAGTCTTCTAACATCAGACCGAAGCAATAAGCCCAAGGATCTCCTATGAAGACCGAGCACGTATCCTCCCCTGCAATGGTCTTCCAACGACAGACATGGCGTGGATACTGACCATGTCCCTGAATGTAACCCTACTGACATAAAGGAAGCCTTCTAACGTCGGTCGAGACGCCTAGCAAGCACATAACAAGATTAGGTATCCAGACCAAATACGTATCCCCCCGTGAAGTACAGAGGTCTTACAACGACAGACCAAGACCACATGCTACGTGGCATGGATACTGACCCTGTGCCTGCACGTAACCCCCACGAGATACAGGAGGCCTTCTAACGACGTCGATCTGGTTTTAATTATTCCTAATAGTTATGGGACCGGCATTATTTAAACTGCCCGTACGAACGCACATTAATTACCATGTAACAACACATCGCGCGCACCAAGCAACTATAGAAACAAAACCCTCGCATCTAATATTCGCACGCTTCTTAGGAAACATTAGCATAACACTACTGCAAGGTACCTTTAACATGCCATGTAATCATACATCATATCGTTAAGGACATTTATCGTCGTACTCACACATGCAAAATAATTACACATAATGACACTAAATGTAGGTGTCAATAACAATGCAAGAAAAATGATTACTCCATTTGTACAATGCAAGTTAGATATGCTCATCTGAAACGTACAAAAATATAACAGCACTGTTCCCACAAAACTCAATTATGTACTGAACTTTCTTTTAAGTCAATTTAATAATTTATATATCGATATTGCTATAGACCGTCTCTATTAGGTCATAGACCGGCATTTTTCCCCTAAGTTTATTTTACATAACATATTTATGAGGTCGTTATTTTAATTACTATGCAACGAACTCGACAAAAAAAAGGAACACGTGTGTCGAATAACCCATGAATTTTATTAACTATCACATAATGAAAAGGAAATAATTTTTGTATACTATTTACAATGTTTGTCCATATACATAAAATCTACATTGAACTATGTGATTTACAACTATTATTGCATCCGCAAAATGTATATAAGGTTTCCAGAGTTGCCCATGATGGCAAATACTCGGAATTGTTAGCGGTCGGTATAATAACGGGTCTAAATTCATGGTTCTGTGCTTGCTACACAGGTATAGTCACTAAAATGGTTTAGTTTCAAAAACGGATTATTAATACGTGAGGGTGAGGTAACGTATCTTTGGGGTTATAACACATGGCGTTTAGGTAAGAAAGCAAATGTGTGTTCAGTTTTTCTGCGGAAGGTGAACTAAGGAGAACGCTTCACGTTTTACGTGTTTAAAATTGAGGTACCTACCCCAAAAAGAGATAACAATAGGGTAAAGCGTGTATCGTGCGGCATGGAGGGCATACACTTAAAAACGTAAAGCAGTGGCACTCTAAATGTTACACTTATTTTTACGTTCATACAAAATTGAACACTACATGTATCATTAAAAGGTAAGCGCCAATTTATCCAAATGCATATGAAATAGTGATTAATAGAGAGAGGTTTTAATGTGATTCCGTTCGATGCATTGCCGTGTACAGACGTTATTTACGGCTATAAACTTAATTTTATTTAAAAATAAATACTCGTAAACAGAATAAATAATTTGCTAGTTTATATAACGCAAAAAATGCCGTTGACGAGAGATGAAATAGCTGATATTAACTCCAGTGTTGCTACTTCTATAAAAAATTATCTAAGTAAAAATGACTTTCTCGATGAACTCGTAGAAGTAGAACCGGGACACTTTAACTATCACTTTTCATGTCACAATTTTTTTATATGCCCACGTGGGGGTCGTATTTTTGACCTTGAGGTGGACCTCGGGTTTGGTTTTGGAGTTAGTCTAGGGGTTGACCTAGGAGTTGGCCTTGAGCTGAAAATTGTATTCTAATAAAGGACCCTAGTCTTGTACGACGAAACTTGTTCTAGGACTTCGCCCCTGTTATAAAAAATTGTATTCTAATAATGGGGAAGAAGAATTAATAGATAAGATATGTAAAGATAGTGACGAGTGTTTTTTTCATAACAAAAAGGTGTTATTTAACCTGTGTTTATTATTATTAATATTTATTAGCGCCAGTTTTGATTTTAATCAAAAATATCTCAAAGATATAAAAACCTAGATCTAAAACGATTATGCCATATGCGATCTTTAAGGTTGAAATTTAAGCGTTAGCTCAAATTTTTTAATATCTGAATAATGACCCCGAGATTATAAATAGTCACCGTCAACATAAAAAACGGATGATTCATGCATTGTAATGGATGGTATTTTGCGATGCCATTGTATTATTGATATTTTATTGAAGCGGTAACCCTTGGAATTTTTTTAATCAAGTTAACATGTATCAAGGTTATTCTCTACGCCAGCCGTGAGCACGTAGCAATGTTTTCTCCATCTTACTAGAAGGTCCCAAAGATCCTGCTGTAATCTTGGCCCTACGTGCATTATCTCATTTAGACTCTTTCCATTACAGTCTTTAGATGATGCGTCAAACACTACTCGCAGCTTTGTCGTTGTACTGGACTCTTTCATGACTGCCTGATGTGGTATGTACACCCCGTTCTCAGTTGGGTTGGTGGCTAGTTTCATGTATCCCGCTCATGAACTTTTTGTAACCTTTCTCCAAATTGGGGTCCTTCAAAAATTTCTTCTCCAGTTGTAGTAATCTTGCGACTGCCAATGGTCTAGAATTTTCTAACGTGTCTGCTTCTTTTTTGAATGGGATTTTTACTGTGTAAGTTCCATCGGGATTTCTCACAGTGGTTTGTTGGTAGTGTTCTTCACATTCTTCATCTTGTTGGGACATTTTCACTGCCCTTGGAATTTCCTCGAGTTCCCAAAATTTTGCTAACTGCTTTTTCTTCTTCTCGTGACACTATGCTGACTATCGTCACTTCTTCTTTTCTAGGAGTGTAGATCTGCCCTGACAAGATCCATCCTAGTTCTGAGTTTTGACCTAATACGTCGCCTGCTCTTTTCACTCCATCTAGTATTAGTTTTGCGGATCTCAGGAACACGTCTATGGGTTCTGGCTTATGAGTGTGGGATCTGCCAATATTTGGTTTGTCCATTGGTTGTTGTCGAACTCAAACTGTTTCATGGGGAGGTTCTCCGTGATATTTTATTAGCACTATAACTTCTGTGGTTAGTGAAAAGGTGCTTGGATGTAGCGGTTTTAGTTGAATGTTCACTTTTGCGGTTGCCTTGGTTGGTGTCGACCCTCCTAGTCCACTGATTTCGGTATGTATCTTTTGCCTTGGCAGTTTTAATAATTTTGCGGACTCTTCCGTAATGAATGATGCCTGTGATCCTGGGTCGATTAATACTCGTAACATGTGAAGTTCACCGAATACATCTTTTATTCTATGAACTGCTGTGGCTAATAGAACTTCTTTTTTTCCGGAGCCGCACGCTTCCCCAACTTCCTTGGTTGATGTGTGCGCCGCCGATTTTGTTTGATAGTGCGTTGCAGGGTTTTTGTATTCCTGGTGGAGTAATGTGTTGTGCGGGTACTGACATGTTGTGCAGCGTCGAATCGAGTGGCATTTGATGTTGGAACTGTGGTCCATGCAATTGAAGCATAGACGCTTTTCTCTAACGAATGCGAGTCTGGCTTGTGTTGACAACCCTTTGAATCTGTTGCAGTCATCTAACTTGTAATGTTGGTTGCAGTAAACGCATGTTTGCCGCTTGGCCTGCCATTGGGGCTGCCCTCGTGTGGGAGTATAATTTGATTTCCTTGCCTGGGACATCGCTTCCATTGACTGGAATCTTAACTTGAGGAATTCCATTACCTCCTTCATCAATGGTATTCCATTTGGTACTTTTACTGATTGTTCGAACAGTTTGTTTGTCTCTGCGTCCCATTTTCGCGCCACTATGTGGACTATAAGAGGACTCCAGGAGGCTATTTCTACTCCCAGCTTAATTGCTTCCAGACACTCATGAGTTGTGTCATGCAGACGCTTTATCGCACCTGCAGCCTCTTCTTGGATCGTGGGAAAGTCTAAAATTTTGTCTATTAGATTTTTACCATTAATCGTTTGTTGTTGTATCTGCTGTTGAGAATTTACCATGCTGCTTTAGTTGCATTCTGCTATTTGAAGGTGGTGGATTAGTTTCGATGCATTAGTTTCGATGCTTCTACTTCGACGTTGCTTTTATGATATTGCATTTTTTTCTAATTTTGTCACCGTTTTGTTGGGGTGTATCACTTTGTCAAAAATGTCTTGGAATGTCATCCAATTTTCATAGCCACCACTAAATATGGGTAGCTTTATTTCCGGTATCTTGATGCTGCATGTCTTGTCTCCAGCCATTTTTATTTTATTTCTGAGTTCGATGCATATTTCGTCACACATTGTTCGGTTTTCTCGAACTCGTTGTCTGAAAATGAGGTATCCTGAAATGTTGTTTCATGTACCTTGATGTGTTTGTGCAGTTCTTCAATCGCAGTCCATTGGCGCTGAATCTTATCTTGCCACAACTTAAATTGGACCGTGTTTTCTTCTTCTTTCAATCTTCCTTCTACTTGTTTCAACCGCTGTTCTTGTTCTTTGTCGACCCCATCGTCTTCTTGCGAGGTGGTCGTTAGCTTCTTGTCTAGCTCTTTCAAATAGTTTTTAATGTGATTGTATAGCTTACCTAAGTTTTCAAAATATTCTGATGTGCGGTAGTCATGATCACCTATCTGCAGTTCTGATATCTCATTATGTATGCTGATCGCGTTTTCCCACCATGTATCCAATGAATTGCGACGCTCACTAATGTAGGCCTTGTTCTTCCGTGTCGCCGAATCTTTCTTCATATTCATAAGCATCTTTTCCATAGCCTTGCCAATTTCATTTTGATAGCTGGCCAATTTGTTGATCTTCTCCATTTTTCGTTTTGTACCTTGTGCCGTTTGTCTTTCCTTGACGTGCTGGGGCTCGCAATGTTTATTTTCTTTGACTTGTCGTCGTTCTAACTTCTTATGACGGCGGGTGGTGGTGATGTGGCGTTGGTGGTGACTGCATTATTTTACACTACTTAAAAGTTTATATACAGTTCTTAATATTACGTAGTTTGTTTTTGTCTTGTATCTTAGATCATGCTTACCTTACCTAAGCGCTTTTATGCCTACCTTGCAATTGCTTACTATAACTGACCTGCTCTACATAACATACTTAATAATCATTTCCGATGTGCTAACTAATTTCAACATGTATCTTAATTCTAATTATATATCTAACTTTGGTGACCAGATAAATCTGTTTAATCCCTGCATGATTAAACAAAGGCCGACGGCTTCTATCAATAATACGATTTAATCATTTTCATTCATACTTAATTTTTAGTCTCACGTTACCTATAATAATTTTAATAACAATTATGCAACCTCTTTATAATAAACCGAAATAAGCGAAAATCACATTGTAAAACAGAAATAGTTATCTATGCCTGAATGACGTTTAAACCCAGATAGACATAAACAAAATAAATACATGTTAGTTAAAAAATCCAGAGCCACCATCACTTCTATAAGATAATGCAGTTTAGCTATTTTCATTCATGTTTACTAATTTTTAACCTTACTACGCATTATATTAATAGATATAAAACAAATACATGTCAACTTAAAACTTCAGGCGGCCCGCTTCTATAAAAATATCAATAACTTTGATACATGTTAAATAAAAAATCCAAGGCTGGCCGCTTCTATAAAATATCAATAACCTTGACACATACTAACTTAATTTAAAAAATTCCGAGGGCTACGGCTTCTATAAAATATCAATAATACAAGGGAATCTCAGGGTACCATACATTACAATGCATGAATCATCCGTTTTTTATGTTGAAGGTAACTTTATTTACAATATCGAGGTCATTATACAGATATTAAAAAATTTGAGCTAACGCTTAAATTTCAACATTAAAGATCGCATACGGCATAATCGTTTAAGGTCTAGGTTTTTATATCTTTGAGATATTTTTGATTAAAATCAAAACTGGCCCTAATAAATATTAATAATAATAAACACAGGTTAAATAACATCTTTTTATTATGAAAAAAAAACACTTGTCATCATCTTTACATATCTTATCCATTAATTCTTCTTCCCCTTTATTAGAATACATTTTGTTTATGACAGGGGCGAAGTCAAGTGAGTTTAAAGAAAAAGTGCGAATTCTGTCTAATAATAATTGTGATTTACGTAATAAAATTGATGGATTAGAGCAATACTCACGTATCACAATCTAAGAGAAAAAATCCTTACAGTTTTTGAAACGAAAATGGGTCTAAAAGTAAGCGCAGATGAAATAGATCGTATTCATAGAATAGGTAAACCATCTGCGAATAAAACTCGTGCTGTAATAATTTTTGTTAATACCATACCCGTCAACGCATCATTAGTAGTAGAAGTAGATTAAAAGGTTCAACCTATGTGATTCTTGAAGATCTCACTATGGAAATGCAAAAAAATTCTACTGGAAGCTCAGCGTAAATACGTACGTAGAAATATTTGGACCATAAATGGTATTACATATTCTCATTAAACATAATCATCAAAAAAAATTGGAATTACGACATCCGCTGATTACCAGGAATCAAATGGGCTAACTACTTCCCATATAGTTACCTCGAGTGAATAGTTACGTTTGTCAAACAGTTTGTGAATATCTACATTCGTCGTTCAATACAAATACATCAACTACATAGGTAAAATTCATAAATAGATGCATTTAACGTGAGTGTTTACATTGACGAGGCCGTCAAGTACGTAATCTACACGTTTAAAATTATTAACATTGAAATTCCTTTGTAAATTCTTTCTTACCCTCTCACATTCAAAGTTTCTAAAAATCTTTTGCGTTTTTTTTAATGTTTATAATGCTTGTAACTCATGTGAATGCAGGCTCATTCATTTGTAATTATATGTCATCAAAATCAACCGTTTAAATAATAATTATGATATGATAGCTGTGACAGAAACGTGGTTGACTCCTGAAATTAGTGTGGGCGCTGTAAACATACATGGTTATTATTTGTTACGTCAAAACAGAGGTTCTCGTGGACGAGGAGTAGGTGTTTACATACGAAATTGTTATACAACTAGGAAATAATAATCAGTAATAATATAGAACAGATGTAGATTTCTGTGAAATCAAAACTTCAATACCTTATACTTGGCGTACTGTGCAGACCTCCAGGTTCTGATTATAAAAAAAATTGTGGATGAATTAGAATTATCCCTTACTATTTGCATGCCGATTTCGAACAAGATATACTGTCTCGGAGATTTAAATATAGATTTTTTAAAACCTAACGATCCTTCTAACATATATCTAAAAAACATGCAAGATTTAATTTAGGACAAATAATACGCGTGTTACCGACACAACCACATATTTGATAAATGTTATTCTAACTAGCGATACGGCTTCTATCAGTGGTTTTGGTGTATTAGATCATGATTTAATTTCTTGTAATATTTACTGATCATTTTATCCTATCTTTCGTACTTATCCGCTAATATAAATTTTTTTATTATAAGAATTTCATGCAAGATTTAGAAGTATTATTATAAAATTATTAAATTATTACAAAATTATTTTTCATTAATAACCCTAACGATAAGGTTAATTTCTTAATTTCTACCCTACTTCAGCTATTTGATAGGCACGCAGCCATCATTACTACCAAAGCTAATAGGCAACGTGTGCCGTGGATTACTGACAATATCAGATTCCTTATGTCATTGAGAAAGAAAAAATATTAATCGCTATCGTTATTATAAAGCACTTAGAAATTGCACTACAACACCCTTACGAAATGAGAAAAAAACATATTTTGAATATCAACTCCAGAACGCTAATTCAAAGTCATTTTGGAACAACTTAAAAATTGTCCAGCTGTCACATCCAAAATCCAACCATTTACCGTCTCATTTGAGCAATCCAGACGAAATCAATATTTTATCAGTAGCATCCCTAACGCATCATGTGATCCCGAATTAATACATTTTTACAACTCCAATAGGGTAAATAATACGAATGCTGTATTTTCTTTTCGTACCTTGACACTGACTACGCAACTAAACTCATAAACAGTTTAAAATCAAAATCATTTGGTCTTGATGAGTTAAATATTCATATGATTAAGCTGTATTGTCTGGTAATGCAATATATTAAGCAATAAATATATTGCATAAATTGTTGTATTACTGAATACGTTTTCCCAGATATGTGGAAACAAGCGGTTATAATTTCACTTACAAAATGTAACGAGCCAAAAACGTATAAGGATCTTCGCCCCATCAGCATATTACCAGTCTTTTCTAAAATATTGGAAAACATTTTATACAATCAGTTATATGATCACCTTGAATTGTATAATCTTATCACGGAATTTCAATCTGGATTCAAACCGGAACATAATACCACAACGACGTTAAATGTTACTGATAGTATTTTACAAGCTACTGATGCGGGTGAATTATGTTTGCTAATATTATTCGATTTTAGTAAAGCATTCGAAACGTTAAACCATTCAATGCTAACTTGTATTTTTCATTATATAGGGTTTGAACAAAGTTCTATTGATTTAATCACTAAGTATCTTAATGATAGGAGTCAGTGCGTAAATGTGTCAAATCAAGTTTCATCTCAAATTCAAATAATATCTGGAGTCCCCCATGGTTCCATATTGGGTCCGCTATTTTACTCTATTTATACCAGCTATTTGTTTAGAGACATTGCTTATTGTAATTTGCTCAAAACATTCTCTTTTACTAAATCTCAGTAAATCCGTTGCGCTGTTATTTGGCAAAGATTAAAGATCAAATCAAATTAATTGTTCATGCTTTACAGATACCACTTGTTGACACGGCAAAAAATTGGGTTTACTAATGGATAATACTTTTAGATATAAAGAGCAAGTTGCAAACAGTATACGCCGTTCCTATGCCGCATTAAGAATCTTATACCCGCATAAATCGTCTTTAAGTAAAACTACTAAAGTAACTTCTATGTAATTCATTGGTTTTGTCAAAATTCACGTATTGCGCTCCCGATTATGGACCTTGCTTAGATGCTGCTGATAGAAACCGTGTTCAATTATGTATCTACAAACAGGTGATTAATAGTTTTCTATTAGATATGAGTACATATATGGAGCTCCATGTACCGCTAGAGAAAGCAAGTAGAAATTAATTTCTTATTGTTAACTTATATTATGTAAAGGATAATAGCGACTCCTCTGTGTTCGTAATTATTCAGTAATTTCTGAATTATGCAAAAATATTGTACCTAACCGTAAATGTAAATGTGATTAATAGAGAAAGGGTTTATTGTGATTTCGATAATGTAGTTAGAATATAACTAGCAGCTATATGTAATCCCTAATAAACGCTAGGAATTTAATTCTGTTTTAATGACGGGTACACTTTTGCGCTTTCAATTTACTTGGAAATGTACGGAACATTTTTAAATGAATGTTGCCAAAAGCTGATAATTAACATGAACGATTATTTTTCCAAGAGAAAGATAGTTTTGGATCGCTGCTTAATGTTGAAGAAGCACAAGGAATAACATCAGATTAACAATAGAAAAGGAAACTTCCATTATCGAAAACTCTCGAGAAACCTCGTCAGAAGTATAAAATAGAGGATATATGTGCAGGTCTACTATGTAAAACACGAGATACAGTTTATTCGAAATATGTTGAGAAGGAAATGATTACTGTAGGTAGCGGACCGCAAAAATTTTATTATTATAATAAACATGTTCAAATCGCGATTGTTACCGCGATAGAAGAGTTAATGAGGTTTGATATATTTTATTATATCTTAAGTCGTAATTTGATCATGTTTTCTGGATATTTTATTGTCTGTATATTACGTAATTGATATTTGAATAAGGGTTGTTAAAAAAACAAATGTTAGGATAGAAAAAGATGTGTAACGAATTGCTGACTAGTTTTACACGCAACTTCTTGATGTAAAATGTCACTAGTTTAATAAATAATTACGCCAGTACACACTGCAATTAAAGGCGTCTTTGTTTGGTACTAGGAAATTTGATATTAAATGTAGGGTTTCTTACGGACGAATGCATATTTTTAAAATTAAGATTTCATTCTGTTAGGAATGTGAAAAATGTTCCCACGAAATAATTTCGTCTTGGGTTTAAACGGCGTATCGTAACCCGTTAAATATTGGCGAATAAGTGGTTAATTGAAGGATTATAACATTCAACGTAAGTAGGTTTTTTCAAGTAATTTAAGCTCGCAGCAACCAAATCTACAAGCCAACGTAACTTATTAAAAATCAAACATTGCCTTGCACAGATATTCCATTCGCACGCGGGCTCATTAATCTGAAATCTGATAAAATAAAAGACAGTACAGGGCCCCCTGGTACTTGGGTGAATTAGCATCGTTGTTTGTTGTTTATATTTATATTTGTGTAGAGGTGGGTGTGGACGAGCGGGTACAGGATAAAGCTTGGTTATAATTGTAAAACGCAATTACCGAGTGTTTATATACTCCCGGGTCCAGATGATGATTTTATTTTTATTGTTTTTATTGTTATATAGATGAGTATAGATGCATATGTGAGAAAGGGACGCAGTATTTTTGTAACGCACTCAAACTTATATATCTGCCACAATATTATGATCTATTTACAACTTACCCTTGTAAGGATTTGCTTTAATGGGTTTTTTGTGTCAAGTTTGTTTAAGCAGAATTGTTTGCCGGCGAACGTATTTCTCTTTATATGTAATTTATTGTAATTTTACGTATACACCTCAAAGGTCAAATCATTCGAAAACTGTTGAATTTTATATGAATGCATGGTTTTCTTTTTTTGAAGAACTGCAAATAAGTAATTAAACGTATAAGAGGTTATTTACAAAAATTAATAATTAATAAGAGTAAGAAGTTTTTTTTTGGGCTAAAATTTTGACGCCTTATTAGTTTTGAAACAATTTTGATGAGCATTTACGAATTACTTTTAAAGTTTAACACCTAAGATTTTGAAAATTAGGTATGTAAAAGTTTTATCTTTTGCTTCTGATATTCATTTTTTACATAAAAAAGGTCAGAGAATCGATTTTTTAATACTCACATCGATGCACCGAACTGGAAAAAAGTTTTGATAATGTAAATAAGTTCGATGTGCCGTAGGTGGCGCCCCCTATTGATGATATCAAAACCGTAAATGAATTTGTACTTCTCGTCCCCCAATACGTAATTTCGGATCGC
This sequence comes from Vesta saturnalis, assembly GCA_036346205.1. Lineage (NCBI taxonomy): Eukaryota > Metazoa > Arthropoda > Insecta > Coleoptera > Lampyridae > Vesta > Vesta saturnalis. Next base: position 3,410,857 of record JARFJB010001965.1, on the reverse strand, counting down.
TGTGTCACTTTATTGAGGAATAATTGACAATAATTGAAAATAAAAATCAAATTTTGGCACCCTGTATCTTGAAAATTAAGCACTTTAAGGTTGCATGTTTCTATCTCATTTTTTATGAAAATGCGAGGTCTATCACCTGTCAAGCGTTATCGATCAAATATCCGGACACCTTGTATATATATATATATATATATATATATATATATAATGTTTCTATTTAGATTTCCACAAGTATTAATGTTTAAACAAGACATTTTTTCTTTAAAACTTGTGTAAACGTACAATTAATTCAACGTTTCGGGAACGTCCTTTGTTTCCTTTGTCAAGAATTTATTTGACAATTACAGAAATTGAAATAAGGTAACTATTTTTAACAAGTACAAAATATGAAACAAGGCAACTAATTTAAATTTAATCTGGACGAGTGTGTTTGACTTCGGGTAGTAGGTCTAGTACATGATGTAGAAGGTGCAGAAGTGGGGACGCCAGGAATAGTTGCAGCATAAGTGTTTGAAATTTCTGGAAGATTTGGAGTTGGTTGAAATGTAGAATCAACTTGTTTAATGACATTCTTCCAAATTTGTGGCATTCTAGAAGTGCCATCTCGTTTATTGAGGGCGTTTGGTCTTCTTTCAATTTCAACTGCTTCTCTAATAATTCTTTCTTGTAAGGTATATAGAGGTGCAATTAAACGGATATTGTTGGTATTAATTTGGTGTCCTGTATCTAAATGATGTGCAGCTAAAGACGATGAAGGATTGTGCTGCTTAATTGCTAGTTGGTGTTCATCGGCTCTCGCATATAATATTCTGTTAGTTTGTCCTATATAAGTTTTTCGACAGTTGTTGCACGGTATCTCATACACTCCTTGGCTTTCATTAGGAATTTTGTCTTTGGGGTTTCTTAAAAGTTGGGACAAAGTTGAATGTGGTTTGAATACCGGTCTGAAGTCGTTTTTGGGAAATTTGTTTGCTATTCTGTCTGTAATTACCTTTATATAAGGTAGAATAAGTGTGGCGGACACAACACAACACTGAGTTTTGTTAACATTAAATTTGACTAAATTATTACTACCTCATTCAAGAATACGTTGAATGTCTTTGTTGATTGAAATGTCTATTTTAGCTTTAATGTCTGTATTTGGGATTGAAGATGGATTACTATTATCAGTAGAATGAACTACAATGAAGAGTGTTGTCGTCAGCATAGCAATGGATCGGGTTAGTCGTTAAAGAAATAAGATCATTCATGTACAGCAGAAAAAGTGTAGCAGCTACAACAGATCCCTGTGGCACGCCTGCGTTAATGTCAACTTCTTATGAAAAGAAGCCACCAACAAGAATATGTATTCGTCTTTTATCAAGGAAACTGGAAACTCAGTTGATGAGCGTATCAGTTAACCCAAGCGAGCTGAGTTTGGCAGGTAAACGCTTATGCCAAACTTGCTCAAATGCTTTTTAGATATCTAAAGGAACTACAACTGTTATGTATTGTTTCAAACTTGGGTCATGTATGAAAGAAGATCACCTGTAGAAAACTGCTTAACACCATATTTGTGGTTACTAAGGAGTTTGTTAGCTTCAAGAAAATATTAAAGATTTAGCAAAGCAATGAGTAAAATGTTGGTTTAATCCCAATAATACTCAATAACAGGAATCATTAATGAAGAAGAATGTATATGAAGGAATTTATTGAAAAATTTAAATCTGAGTATATTAAGATGAATAATCTGAAAAGAAGAACAGAATTTAAAAAAACATTCATCAATTAGAGGAGAGCTGATAATCTTCAATTGGCTGAACTACTATTCGACGTTACTTGCCACTCTATGAGAAAAAATTATGCAGAGAAATTATGCAGAAAGTTGTCCAAAAGTATTTCGTTTTCGCAGGACAATGCCCCTGCACACAAATCGCGTGTTGTCATGCAAACAATTCGTGATTTAGGGTTCGAATTATTTCACCCCCCCCCCCCTCACCAGATCTGGCTCCGACTGACTATCAAGTCTTTCACAACTGAAAAAAGGTCTAAAAGGTCGTAAATTTTCTTCCTCCGAAGAAGAAGCTGTGGAGGCCTGGTTTGCAGAGCAAGTTTTTTTGAAAGGTCTAGAAGTGTTGTAGGTTCGTTGCAATGACGTATGCAATTAATAGGGTAGTATGCTGAATAATAAAATACTTTGACTTTGAAATTCTGTTTGCTTCTATAGTAGGCTAAGAATTTTTCAATACATTCTTGTATCATTACCATTAACATTAACTACCCTTCATTACATGGTGAGCCATGTGGTAATACCTTTAAATTGTCGCCACTGTAGAATACGGCGAAAAGTGCATGAGGAAGTTCGTTGATTATTTACTATAGATAAAGAAATAAACGCATTTTAGTATTTATAGCATCTATAATTTTATTTAGTGTCATGATTTATTCATTTTGCAGTATAATGCCAACGAAAATGAAAAAAGTGCAGTTCATGTACAGTAATGTATTTTAATCAGTTTTTTATTTTTCCAGCAAATCTTTAAAAAAACATTAGTATCGAAAAGTGTAGCATCATATGATATTCCAACTCTTAAACATAATAATCCTATTAATTCTGTATTATAAGTGTTTTGTAACTGTGGTTTCCTATTAGTGGAGTTGATCGGCCTATTTCCACAGTTTATGCTTTTTGAGCGCGACGTTTCGGAAGCGGACTCTGCTTCCGTCATCAGGCTTAGTCCTGAGAAGGACTGTTTTCGCACTTGAGTCGAATTCATTTGTTATATCTAATTTTTCTCAAGCACTTGACTACTCTCAGATTCGAACTTGGTACCTTTCACTTACTAGTCTGACCTTTACCGCTGAGCCACTGAGTAATCCAATATATATTTGTTTAGAACTTATATATATATATATATATATATATATATATATATAAAACTATTTTTTCGTGGTTCGCAGAAGTTTATTGCGCATGTTGCGCCGTAACCTCTTGCGCAGGTGTATTGCGCTTAAGCTCTTCGCGCATTATTGGAATCCATATGGGTTTCATTTCTACACTAGCTTGGCTTATTGGATTTTCTGCTAGTGCGATGAATGTGGCTTCTTTGAGTTTCCGACGAGTTGTATTCTCGTCCTTTGCCACTATCTGTATGTTATCCCATTGGATGCGGTGGTCTTCGTTCCAGACATGTTCAGCGATTCTTGATCTTTCTGTTTCGCCCTTGCGGACGTTGTTCTTGTGTTCCTGAGTTCTCACTTTGAGTGGTCTACTGCTCTCTCCTATGTATGCTCTGCCGTATTCGCATGGTAGGTTGTATACACAGTTCTTGGAATTCTGATCTTCATTGTATGGTTTGGTTTTGGTTAGTATTCCCCTGAGCGTTCTGGTCGATTTGAAGGCAGTGCGTATCTTGTATTTGCTGCCTATCCTTCGTATTTTGTCTGAGGTACCTTGTATATATGGTATTATCGCTGTATATTTAGGTTCTTCTTTTCGGTTACCCTTTCCTGTTAAGGTTAGGTGTTAGATCAGGGTAGCCATTTTCTTTGAGTGTTCTAGCGATATTTTCTTTTTCTCTGTTCAGGTCCTCTTGTTTTGAGCATATTGTTTTTGCTCTATCGTACAAGCATTTTGCTACGCCTAACTTCACGTTTTTGTGGTGATTGGAGTTGTAGTGTAGGTACCTCCCCGTGTGGGTAGGTTTCCTGTATACACTTGTCGTGAAAGTGTTGTCATTCCTGTGTACAAGTACATCCAGGAATGGCAGTTTTTTTCGACTCAACTCCATTGTGAATTTGATGGTGGGTGCGCGGCTATTTAGATGATCTAGGAATTCATCTAGCTTATGCTTGCCGTGTTGCCAAACTACGAAGGTATCGTCCTTCTCAGGACTAAGCCTGATGACGGAAGCAGAGTCCGCTTCCGAAACGTCGCGCTCAAAAAGCATAAACTGTGGAAATAGGCCGATCAACTCCACTAATCCTATTAATGTCATTAACCATTATTATTAAGAAAAAGAATTCGCAAATCTTATCATCAAGAAAACAACTACAAGGTGTTATGAATAATTATAAGTATCTCGTATCTGTAACACTCATAGGTCATTATTCTTTGGAAATAATCAATAATAAAATGAGATTAGAGTGTAATGAGTGTAATGACTTAAATACATAATAAAATACCATATCATGATTCATAATTAAGGAATCAATAATTAATTTTGATACTTGACAGACAAGTTAAGTCTTTCATTGTTTGAATTTTATGAATAAAAGTCTATCAAAAATATAAAAAATACCTAATGTTTAAATACTAGAAAAAATCTATCGAAATGTACAACACTATTTCAGTGTCCCTTTATTTCGTCGTAAAGTTGGCAGATTCCATATTAAAATTATTAGACATACAAAAAAAATTTAAATAGAACTGTTTTACCGGAGAGATCATCCTAACAAATTTGTTTATTTATATCTTCAACTTGTCATTTGATGATAACAACCTTGAAGTTATCGATTGTAATAAAAAGATATAAATATCTTAATTTAAAATTCATTTTGATAAACTGTACGGAAGTTGACAGTTGTAACCATTATCATTATTTATCTATACATAGTACATTTAATCATTACTCTATTTTTAGTGCTACTAATCACACTATTTTTATAACGTAAAATTATCTGCCAAAAACATTCATTCTAGAGATTTTCAATATGAAAAAAAAATTACCATGAGATAGATGCACTTATGTTTAAGTAAATCAAGAATATCTATTTTGATCTATTTACGTTTGATATGTTGTATATTACTCCTCACACGCTTTATGTTTTACAGCAAAAAATTATTTGGTCATGTTGGGTACGCACATAGTACTTTTCGAATGTACCAGGCCACAGACGTATAAAATATAGATCTAAACCATACTGATCGCCGCATTGTTTTTGTTTTGGTTATACAACATTAGACATTTATTAATATTTGAACATTATTTGAATTCCTATACATCACAATGTAAAAGGTCGATGTCCGTATATTGTTACAGGCGCGCCCAAACTGGTTTGTACTAATAAGTTTAGCCGTTGGTTCTGAGCCTACCAGTGCGATCTATTTAAAAAACTACTATTTTCGTCTATAAATATTTTAAAATTTTTACATAATTTTTAAACTACCAAAAGAGCACACTGAAGACGATTTATTCATACGCCTTGGTACCTTTAATTGCATTCAAAATCAATCCACAAAAGAATAGCTGAAATAATTAAAACTATTAGTTTCTTTAGAGTTTTGGTATACAAAATCAAATGTATTTCTTAATGTTCAGTTCATTTAAATTTATGACAACGTATGCTCAAGAAGTATTGTTTATTTACTAACACAAAGTGCGTATGTCTTCAAAGGAAAAGGCCAATCATAACCTAAATAACTGGTCTAAATCTACATATTCAACTTCCATAATGTACACGGGAGCATCACTGTCACAAATTCAATCAATCAAATTTATATTCTCACCAAGACTTCTATAGGGGTTAAGACGTTGTCAGATATGTGTACAAAACAGAGGTGGACATTTTGAAGCCCTGTTATGACTTTAGGGTTTAAATTATTTTATTACTATTATCATAATATTTTTTCTATGTATTCCGTTATAGTCTATTCTATTTTAATTCGTTAGTAGTACAAATTGATTCTGATATTATTAAAATTATTTTAAAATGGTTTCTCTCAATTTGTTTCGGTTTCATGGAACATGTTATTTTGCTTAATACCTAAAAATTATGATTTTTTATCAATCGTGAGATAAAAAGAGATAAAAAATATGGCAAACCATACATTGTTGAAATCGGAAAAAAATAATGTTAATTCAATGTGTCCATTTAAAAAAAAAGAGTAAGTTTGGGTCGTAACTCAAAACATATTAACGCAAAACAAATTTCTACCAGTTTATCAAATTTAGCTTAAAAATATCTACGAACGCGTTTTTGAAACATTTTTCATTTTAAATATTACATGAATAATGAGCGATTTAAAATATGGACGATTTTTAGTAGTTTCCGAACATTAGATTCCCCTTTTAATTCTGACCAACTTTGCTAATTTAACCGATTCTCTAGACTTTATAATAACAGAGTTACCCATAGAACATGGGTAGATCTTAGGCACCTATATATATATATATATATATATATATATATATATATATATATATATATACAGGTGACAAACTCGATATAAACGAAAGCAGCTGATTCCTCTGGCCAAAAGGAACAAAAAATTGTTAATACAGGGTGTGTCTATTGTTGATGTTAACTTTTTTTTAATTGTTTCTATTTCGTGGACTTATTTTTTAAATCACGCTGTATCTTCCAAACTAGAAGAGTTACAAGAAAAAACATTAGGAGAAATTTGTAGAAGATGAAATTGCCTTAAAGAATATTGAATTCATTCGAGACAAACTCATCATTCAACATTTTTAATGACATAATGAATTCAGAAATGATTTTTTTTTCAAATCCCAAGACAAATTTCCAAGAGGAATATTTTTCCAATAGAGATGGATTCGATACATGGCCGATAAAGGAAAAACTTCCTTTTTTCATAAGCTTCACAACGATATGAAAAAAACTTATGGTTGACGTACTAATTACTGAATTGTTACAGGAATACACCTCAGGAAAAACTTTTAGAGGATAAAATTACCTTCAAAAATATGGTAGAGTAGATGAGAATTGACGATTTGTCCCTCACTTTTCAATCAATCTGTACATTTACGGCAAGAAATATGTCTCCTTTACTGATATCTTTTCATCACTGTAGCAATGACTTGACATTAGTAAGTTAGTTGTCAAAATTTGTTTGCTATTACAGTTTTGCTGATTTCAATACGAGTTCTTTCTGTTGTAGTGATATTTTAATTTAGTTTTTCTCAATCCGCCGACCTAGATCTCCATCTAAAAGTTTTTGAACTCCCGTTACGTGATACGCACGTCTTCCGTCAGACTTAATAGCAAACAAATTTTGACAACTAACCTACTAATGTCAAGTCGTTGCTACGGTGATGAAAAGATATCAGTAAACGAGACGTATTTCTTGCCGTAAATGTACAGATTGATTGAACAGTGAGGGACAAATCGTCAATTCTCATCTACTCTACCATATTTTTGAAGGTAATTTTATGCTCTAAAAGTTTTTCCTGAGGTGTATTCCTGTAACAATTCAGTAATTAGTACGTCAACCATAAGTTTTTTTCATATCGTTGTGAAGCTTATGAAAAAAGGAAGTTTTTCCTTTATCGGCCATTTATCAAATCCATCTCTATTGAAAAAATATTCCTCTTGGAAATTTGTCTTGGGATTTGAAAAAAAATCATTTCTGAATTCATTATGTCATTAAAAATGTTGAATGATGAGTTTGTCTCGAATGAATTCAATATTCTTTAAGGCAATTTCATCTTCTACAAATTTCTCCTAATGTGTTTTCTTGTAACTCTTCTAGTTTCGAAGATACAGCGTGATTTAAAAAATAAGTCCACGAAATAGAAAAATTAAAAAAAGTTAACATCTTGAAACCATCAACAATAGACACACCCTGTATTAACAATTTTTTGTTCCCTTTTGGCCAGAGGAATCAGCTGTTTTCGTTTTGGCCATCGAGTTTGGGTCACCTCGTATATATATATATATATATATATATATATATATATATATATATATATATATATATATATACAGTGCGTTCAATACAATCGGACGCACTCAATAACGCTTTTGTATTACGTTTCACAAGAAAGTGTTTAAATAGTTTTTTATTCATTTACAAATACTCTATTAAGTGCTTGGTTTAGATAATTTTTTAAGCTTCCGGTTTGACCGGAAGCGCACATAATTTTATTTTTTTAAATCACACTGTATACATATTTTTGCATTTTTGCGTTGCCTATTTTTTTCTCAATACATACGTATAAAATTCTTATAGGGTTTTATAAAACAAAATTAGAGAAATGCCATCGAAAGTTTTTCAATTTTACTATATGATTAGAAAAATTAAACAAGATCAGTTATAATTAGTTCATGGTTGGTTGCTTTTTTGATTTGCTGCGTAGTTAAATTAACACATGCAGCTGTAATTTTATTCTTTAAGTCTATAACATTTAAAGGTGGATCGGCATACACAACTGTTTTTAAATGACCCCACAAGAAAAAGTCTAACGGTGTAAGATCCGGTGATCTCGCAGGCCATTCTACCGGGCCAGTAGTTCCTATCCATCGTTCATTGAACGTTTGGTTAAGATATTCTTTTACTATCAACGCGTTGTGAGCTGGAGCTCCATCTTGCTGGAAATACAATTATTGTCGCAGAAGCAGAGGAAACTCATCGAACATTGTTGGTAGCACGTTATCTAAAAATTCAAGATACCTATTGGCGTTTACATTACCATCATAGAAATAAGGTCCTAGTAATTGGTTTCCAATTAAACCGCACCAAACATTAGTACCCCATACGGTTTGATGGTTAGTTTCCATTGACCAATGAGGATTTTCGTCAGACCAATAACGATTGTTTTGTTTATTAATAACTCCATTATTTGTAAACTTGGATTCATCTGTCCATAAAATATGATCTAAAAATAATGGATTGTGATCACATTGCTCAACTATCCATGCAATCAAACTTAATCTCCGATCAGAGTCTTGAGGCCGCAAGTGTTGAACCAAATCGACTTTATACGGCAGCATTTTGAATTTTTTTAATGTCCTGTGAATTGAGCCAACTGATACACCTACTTCTTGCGTTACATGTCTAATAGATGACCGTGGATTTACTCTAAAATAACCCAATATTTGTACTTCAATATCTTCGGTCAAAACATTTCTTTGTTGTTCTAAATTCTGATAATTTACTCCTGGTAATGTTCCACGCATTCTAAGCGATTGTTCAATTTTTCGTATGTAACTTTCGGAAGGATGGTATCTATTGGGATATCTTTGTGCTTATAATTCTACCGCTCGTCGAGAATTACATTTACATTCACCGAAAATTAACAACAGGTCAACTTTTTCACTGTTATTCATTTTAAACAATTATTTCGATTGAAATCAAATTAAACTTTTATCTGATTGTCAATTGCAATAAACGAAAAAACAATTGCGATGCGATTTTGTTGACGTACGCTGCCTACGGTTTTGTTTGATTCTTCTAATCGTATAATAAAATTGAAAAACTTTCGATGGCATTTTTCTCTAATTTTTTTATAAAACCCTATAAGAATTTTATACGTATGTATTGAGAAAAAAAATAAGCAATGCAAAAATGCAAAAATATATATACAGTGTGATTTAAAAAAATTAAATTATGTGCGCTTCCGGTCAAACCGGAAGCTTAAAAACAAAAGAGTTATTGAGTGCGTCCGATTATATTGAACGCACTGTATATATATATATATATATATATATATATATATATATATATATATATATATTAGGGTGCATCGAAAAAAAATTTTTTTAAATTTTTGATTGACCTTACACACCGAAAGTTGACAATAGGTAAAGTGTTTACGTTAGCAAAATCTCAGAATTTTTGAAGGTCATCTTCAGGTTCCCCTCGAGCATCAAAATTTGATAAAATTTACTAGGTTTTGTACTTCGTAAAAAAAATCCAAATATTTTCTGTTTAACAATTTCAAGTGACCTGACGTGGGAAAGTATTTTAGATGATACTCTTTACTACATATAAACGATGCGAATCTTTTAAAATACGTTTAGAGGTTCCCCTGCATGTATAAGTATTTACACATAAAGGGTTAAAATAATCGAAAAGTGTTCCAAACATAAATGTATTTACAGTAAGTATTGGTATAAGAAAATTATAGTTTGATGATTAGTTTTATTGAAGAGATAATGCAAAATCTGTTTTACTTTTAAACTTTGGTAATTTACGCCTCGACTCGAGTTTGGCTCTTACAAACCCATCTCTAGCTTCGTGGCCTGAAACTGCTTTGGAAGCTTCTGTCACCAGTTGAATACATCGTTCCACAGCCTGGGCGTGGAAAGGAAATAAGGGCATTGACAGTTACATGTCGACCTTGTCATCAATCCAATCCTTTATTGTTGCAGAAGTTATGGAGATCAGTAGGGGAGGTTCACTTAACTTGCAGTTTTGCCAGTCTATCAAATCTTCATAGGTTTCAGCTTTAAAATTTAACGTAGGCGTCTTAAACTGTCTAATAACTCCTGAGTTACCATTTGAACGGGCCTTCAGAATTCGTCTCAGTGCCAGCTTTCTTATACACTGCCTATTATTGTGAAGCATGGAAAGCAGTATATTTTCGGGGTGCGCAAAATATCCATTTCTTTGCAGTACCGGATCAATTATATTCAAAAGGTGTGTAAGGTTGTATCATCTTTAGTAAATGTGGTCGATCGAAACAAGAAGATTTTGTTTTAATATCGAACCATGTCGGTGTGTAAACTTTTATTATCAATTCACTTAAAATAATAAGATTGACAGTGGGTGTTTCTGTAGCAATGTATAAGCGCAAAATCCTGTTTGCACAAGTTACCCACCTAGAGTGATTTAAGTTACCTGGACTCCTTTCAATAAAGTCTACAGGGCACTTACCAGAAACTACAATCACACATATGTCGAAAATATATTTTTTATCTGTACTCAATTACATTCACTTCTGGTAAAATTTGGTAAATTGGTTTAAACTGTGTACTAGGAAGTTTCTCGCATGATTCCAACATCTTTCCTATAGGGCCAGAAAACCCACGTGGACCTGTTGTTACACTATTCAACGAATGTAGTAGGTGGCAAGTGGAAGCTCAATCGCATGTAACAGACAAATGAACCAGTGCAATGGTCTACTAATTTCTGACTCTAACATACAAATAACTCCGTTTTTTGCTCCTGTATTTCGAACTGTCCCATCGGCACCAACCGCAACTAGCGCCGAGTAATTGTAACTGTTTTGTAGCATCTCCAAAATACTTCGCTTGATATTGGCTGCAGTTCCAGATTGTAGCGTTACATGCCCCATATATTTAGAACCAGGTTCTTCTGCAAGTAACACGATGTGTTCTTCTGTTATGGTGCGCTTATAGTGTTTATTTCCGTTTGTATGGTAAGTCAAAGTTCTGTCTTTGCGGCCATCAAAGTAAACACCTGTAAAGAAAACTACATCAAGCCACAGTACAGCTTACTATAAAATTCTTAGAAATGAAATAAATCAAAATACCCCCACTTTAGTTTAAACTCTTATTATAAATTGCACCTGAAATCTAATGTAGAGAATAAATAAATAAATACCTTGTAAAAGTTCAAACTCGAGCATTTGTGTCTGCTGCAATTCTCCTCGATACTTTTTTCGAATCCGTCTTATCTTGTTTCGGTCCACAATTTTTGAAGAATCCTCTGCACTAACCACACCGAAGTCCTCAAGAACAGAGCTTACCAGCAGAGCTGCAGTTCTATCTGAAACGCCAGTTCGGTCACAAGCTAATTTAGGTAAATAAAGTCTCATTTGCGAAGTACAAGGCGTTGATTTACTATCAATTACAAGCTGAGACGTCGAAGGTGCATTTTCAAATAAAATTTGCTCATTGGTATCTTGAAAGTGTGGAGATGAATCAGTTGTCGTGGATTCGATTGTAATAGATTTATTAATTGGCTTGGTATTTTCCTTTCGTTGTAATCTCTTAGCTGTCTGTTTTGTAGTAGTTCAGTCTACAGAACCCATCATCATTTTCCGCGTTGTGCGTTGATCGACAAGAAATGGGCGCTCTTGCAATGCTATCTTCATTGTACAGCGACACAGGGTGTAGTCCACACATTTACAAATGGCAATATCAAAAAGAGTATTTTTAGCGTGAGATACAAATATTTTGAATTTTTCTGGTAACGGATCTTTTAAATGTTTTTTAAATTTTTGACATTTATCGTGGTAGTTTCTAAGACTGACAACACTGGGATAGATGCTTTGTTCCATATTTTTTTTACATCAGTTAATATTATATTTAATATGTCTCGAACACTTGGATCTTTATTACTTCGCTGAAGAAATTCATTTTTAACTAATATGTAATACTTCATAATATTATCGTATGTAGGTAAAACAGTAGTTGGTAGCTCTTTGGGATGTCCAAATAAAGGACAAACTGCATGCTGCCTTGTACGAGGCATTTTACTGCACTATGTACTCGACTACTCGTATTGTAATTAACAGACTTAAAGGTAAACGCTCGAAACAAGCTTACGCATACGCAAGATACAACGAGTAACTGACCAAAGGTTTTGTCTGTTTTAGGCGCGTGGGACGATTGACGGCGAAGTGATAGTGGGGGATGAGGATGGGGGGGGGGGTCTAAAATGGGAATAGACAACAGAGAGAAAGTTAAAGTGTTTATTGGAGTCATTTTCCTTGTGTACAATCTCGATGGTTATCCCGTGACAATTTAGTCATATTTGTCAATATTTGATGCTTGTAGGGAACCTCTAAATGCACTTTAAAAGATACGTATTTTTTATATATAGTAAAGAGTATCATCTAAAATACTTTCCCACCTCAGGTCACTTGAAATTGTTAAACAGAAAATATTTGGATTTTTTTACGAAGTACAAAACATAGTAAATTTTATCAAATTTTGATGCTCGAGGGGAACCTGAAGATGACCTTCAGCGATTCAGATGACTTAGCGATTTAGATGACATAAATAACGTAATTGACGTAGATGGTAAAATAGCTGGTCTGTAAGGTGTAACTAATGAAAATGGCAGAGATGATATATGGCACAGAGAATGATTACAAAGATAATGTAAATGACGTAGATGAGGGCATAAAGTAGATGACGTATATGATGCAAGTGTGCAAATATCCCAGACAACGTAGATAACGTAGTAGTCTGGATAACAAAGAGGGTAACTATGGTGTCGCTAACATAGATGATGTAGTTGATCTAAACGACGAAGATGGCCGAAATCATTCATGTCAGTGATGTAGGTGGAGCTGATGTCGTAGATATTAGTGATGACGTAGATGAATTGTCAATGGCGCAAATGAGGCAGGTGGCACATACGACACATGACAGATGATAGACGACACAGATGAAAAATGATAGCATAGGCGACCAATGATGTAGATGATATCAATCATACAGACGATCGATAACCTAGAATGAGATGAATGTCATAGGCAATTCCACGAAAAAACCGATATCCGTCATACATTTATTTAGCTAGTTCCAGCAAATGTATTCATACTACTATTTCGTATGTCCCCATGACCCAAAAGGAGATAGAAACAATCTAGAACATTGGGACTACTTACATAAATTAATGACGTGCAACTGAACTTACATGAAATTTCCTATAAATGACACA
>JARFJB010001965.1:3280000-3395000 GCA_036346205.1 Vesta saturnalis | reverse complement strand
TGATGCAGAAGCAGAAGATAAGCGCAGCAAGGGTGGATTATTTGATGTAAATTAATTAATGTAAATTAATTAATGTAAATTAATTGTATCGTTACAATGGAGTGCATTTATTATGTAATTTTATGTGTGCTTTAATCTGATTGATTTTTACGTCATTGTATTCATAACTGAATTATTTTACTATTTAGATTAGCGACAGTCAGGTTTTTCCTTGTGGTGCTTTTTCCGGTATTAATAATAGACCTAAATTATTAGTGTACAAAGGTTATAACCGATAAATTTAAGTTTATAAAATTAAATTGTATTTCCATCCGATACCATCTACATAACTCAACGTAGGGACACTACTAACCACCTACATTTTATCAAATTTAAATTACAGGCAATCAACTCAAAATTATACTTCTTAAGGTAGGATGCCAGACTTAGAAAATAATAATGTTTTATATACAAGGTGTCTCAGCATTTCGGTCATAAGCAATATATCGGTTATTTTAAGATGGGAGTTTGATGTAGAGAGATCATTTTTTACAATACGAAGGTAGCTTTCTGTAGTCAAGCCGTACACCAAAGACTAACAACACGCAAGCCACAGATGGTCGCCGCATATCTGTGGGAGCATAAGCGGCGATACAAATGTGGTTTAATTATGCACACGAAAATCGGACTGCATTTGCAGCTAATAATCCTGTTGTCATGATCCGATGTAGATGATTTATTTATGCTCTTGCAAATACCTAGCAAAAGGCGCCGGTACTGGGTTCATCCTTATAATGAAGACTGTACAACGGTTGGCAATTTTAAAGCTGCGGCAGAATTACACAATGACCCGGTGAAGTTTCATTCATATTAGAGAATGTCACAATAAACGTTTAATGTGTTATTGCAGACGTCAGTCTTCTTTAAATTATATCAAAGCCAATCAAATATACTTAAGCGTAACGAAAATTTATTAAAAAAATAATTGGAGGTCACACTACCGTTTTGTGTTAAATCTAGTAATAACTAGTTTTTATTTACTATGATATAAATATACATACGTGGTAACGTGAATTACCAAAAGGTTTTTTATACTGATCTTTCTTTAATGTATTATTTGTGTATAACACTGCTTGAGTGAATAATGGAACAATAGAAATAAAAATATCAATTTGCATGTTAATGAAATTGTAAACAGTTTACTAAATAAGGATACTTGCTTAAAAATACAAATTACATAAAAGTAATGAACGTTGCCCATATAAATTGAAGTGCACATAATTGAAATGGCTGTACCACAAACACAACTAATTTTTAAAATTATTAATCGAATTTTTGTTTTTATGTTTAGATATCTAGAACGGTTTTTAACTAACGGTGCCCATTCAAACCGTTAATAAATTTCAGTTTACACGTGGCTTGAAATAGAAACCATCTAATAGCGAGGCTAATGTTTACAAATTCAAATCTCCCCTTGAATTTGTAAACATTAGCCTCGCTATTAGATGGTTTCTATTTTAAGCCACGTGTAAACTGAAATTTATTAACGGTTTGAATGGGTACCGTTAGTTAAAAACCGTTCTAGATATCTAAACATAAAAACAAAAATTCAATTAATAATTTTAAAAATTCCTAATTTTGGAGAAAAATAACCTTCAAGCACTGGCGCCAAGTCTCACAGACCCGGCGCGCGTACGTTCTTGTAGGTAATTACGCGCATTGGGGGGCACCAACATGAGGGCTCATGCAGCTTACTTTCTAATCTAATGGTTAGCTGTGTTTAGTACTATTTGTTGTTTATACGCTAAAAAAAAAAGGAGAAGGCCACGTATTTTTCATTCCTCCCAAGGGGGAGGGCGGGCAGCTCAAGTTTTTCGAGCTCCTTCAGCCACAATCATAGATTCCCAGCATACATACATATATTACGTATGTATGCATGGTGGGATTAAGGATGGGTGTGGTCAGGATAGGATCGGAAGGAAATACCCTATTTGGGTCTGTTAGACTTGGCGCCAGTGTTTACGTTACGGTACTTATTTTAACGCTTTGTGTTTTAATTTTTGGTAAGTTATTAAATCAGTATTTTAAATATTTTTGGTAAATGTATTTTTATAGCTTTCTACGTATGGAATTAGATAATACTTGGTCGTTTTGTGAAAATTGGCTGTCTTAGAATAATCGTTACCACATTTTTTTTTAATTTCGGAAAGTATTTTAGTCAACATTTGTGTGTTGTTTTAATCATACTATCTCCATATTATGTTTGCATATATTGCGTACCGCACAGTTTTGCTCTGCAAAGTTTTAATCATTAATTTTGCAAATTGTTTGGTATTTCTGTAATTGGTACCTTTAAAACAGAATTTAGTGCCGGTGTAGTATGCGGTCTGCCTTGGGGTTAGCGATCTACAGCCTGCTAATCTGATGTAGTATGCGGTCTACGCTGTTATATTGAGGCATTCCTCAGACATTGCAAAAACATTAAAATAATGCAAAAGATGATCCATACTTTCACTTTCACAATCGATTCCGTGGTCAGTCTTACGGGTCGTTCTAATGCTACCGTGATCGATTGGTTTAATATGTACCGAGAAATATGCAGTTCTATAGTACTCCAGACCAGGAATGGTCGTTAAGTTGGAACGCAGGATGACTCGTTGCAAATAGATGAAACACGTTTTGCTGGACGTAGAAAATACGGTAGAGCAAGAGTGTTGCATGCAGAATCAGAAGAATCCGATGAAGATGTTAGCAATAATCGTAATCATGGATGACGTATCGATGGACTTTAGGTGTTTGGTTTGAGAACTATTTACCAAACACGTTATTTTTATGTGCCAAGACGAGATGCCAGAACATTGGTTCCAATAGTTCAGGGGGAAGTTGAAATGGGATCGGTGATCCACTCCGACGAATGACCGGCATATCGCAGCTTGCAACAACTGGGATATGAACACCAAACAGTCAATCATCAAGAGAACTACGTAAATCCTGAAACGGGAGCACATACGCATGGAATAGAGTGCAGCTGGTTAGACGCAAAAATAAAAATAACGAAAAAAATTAGAGGAGTGCCCATTCAACACTTCCAATCCGAATTGGATTATGTGGCTTGGAAAATTTTAAATAAAAATGTGGGCGATATGTTTATTAAACTTCTAGACGATATTAGGCAAGTTTATCGTGATTAAATATAGTATAACTGATGTATATAATATAATGTATATATGAAACTTGGCAAATGTAACTTAATTGTATCTGTTAAATACATTCTTTTGATCCTCGTTGTATTTGCAATATAGCTTTAATGTACCCTAGCAACATGGTAGATCGCATTATACATTCAGTTTCTTAATGTAGACTGCCAGTAACATGGTAGACCGAAATTCGACATGAGTCGGTAGACCGCACACTGTCGTAACCCAGACGTACCCTATCTTGAAACGTGTAATTTGAGCTTGTTCGCATTAATGCAAATTCAATAGCTAAAGGATGCATCTTAATTTGACTGATAAGATGCTATTATTAATTGCTTAAATTGATGTCACTGAGAATGATACTACTCTGGCTAATGTTAGGCTTACTCCAATTAATAGCTCAAATCTCCCTTACTGGCCGTGATTAAATAATTAGAGTTGATTTACAAATCTGATCTAGAACTTGCAAAATTCTAACCTGATTAAAAAAACAGTGATCGTCTAGGGGGCAAATAACCTACGTTGTGTAATGTGCAGGAGATAGGGTCGGATAAGGTTAATTTGTTGCATAAGGTGGCAAGGTAATTAAATAAAACAAAACGGTAATTGAGATGAACGAGTTGCGCTACCTGGTGATTCGCTCGTCATCCTATTTACATCGGGAGAAAAAAGAATCACCAAGAAAACTCCCTTTATTCCAATAATAATCACACAAAGAAAAAAAACAAAGATCAGATAACACAAGTAAATCGCAATCAAAGGATTAAATAGGTATCAACACTACTCTATCGGTATTAAAGGCGTACAAAATCTATAACATTGCCTAAAACGAAGTTTAGTCACAAATAAACATAAAATCAGGTCTACAAATGGTATTCAAATTAAAGCAAAATAAACAGGTAATAAATAACATACAGGAGATCCCTTTTGGAACCAATTCCTGTCTGCTTTTAGGTAAATAATTACATATAAAGCATTATACAGGGTGTGGGACAACCGGACATAAACAGAACACAAAAAAAACAAAGGACATCATTAAATCAAGTTAAAAGGGCGTACCTTACAAAATTTAAATATCACCAAAATAAAATGCAAAGCGATTTAAGTAACTACACATAAATGCAATAAACCTAAACAGTGTGATCGTATCCACAATTTAATAAGATCGTCAAGCAATCACAAAAAAAAAGGGAAGAGGGTTATCCCGACCATGTAGCTCTTTTGTTTAACTAATCATGGCGGTTTTTTTAACACACAAATACATTAAGCACTCTAGTAATACATATTACAAATTCAATCTACATAAAAAAATAACAACAGAAAATTTAACAGGTTACAGATTATTTAAGTAGACACAAATGAAAAAGGGCAAGTACGTTACACATACAAATTTGTGGATACGAGCACAACAAATGATACACATGGACAGTAACAATGAATGATATAATGGATTACACAGAAAAACCATTTGAGGCCAACACATTAGATACGCAGTGAGACAAAGTATAACATCTGACATAAAGCCCTGCAAAGCACGGATTCGCCTACATGATTAGTAGGTATTAGAAATGCAAGATAATAAAACGGGCGATCTCTTCTCTCAATTTTTCTTAGGCATAAAACAAAACACAAAAATATAGACATATAGGCATATAACGGCAACAAGAGAGACGTTTGTATAGATATAGATCATTAGGATCAGCTTTTCTGATTTTATACCTATGATCGTTTGTGTTTTTATCACTATAAATACAGGTAATAATTGTCAATCCACAATATAGAACACATAAAAGAAAAAAGAGCGAGCTTCTCTGTATCTGCATAATTTCAATGACGGCAACAGCTTTGCAAGGCAGTGGTTCAGTTTTGTTTTAATAATTTAAATGAGTAGGTAGAATGACCTTTTCTGCGTAATTTCACAACCAGGAAAATCTTTTCTTTTACTTACATTATCAATGTAGGTTATCCTTTTAAGCTTTCACCAGCACAAATGTTTAAATACTCGGATTTATTGATTAACACAATAACAAAGAAAAGAAGATCTAATTAAACAAACACCGAATCGATGTCAAATCTTACTAACGCACAAACTCCCTTATTCTAAGCACAACAACCGTTTTTATTCCTTCCTCACCCCCATATTTTCCATGTCAAATAACCAAAAGCAATAAAACTATTTCGTGTGAACGCGTTTGACTTTAATTATAAAAAGAAACATTATTTCTAATTAACATGTGCAATCAACCGTAGAAATCCTGTATTTCAAATATCACATTTCAATCCATGAACAACTTATGCTTTGACCGCGGTGTAATTTTTTGTATAATACTGACATGTTTATTTTCAAAACGCATTTATAAACATTTTTAGCAATTTGTCTTGCCCTTTCGATAAATGCAGTTTACCCTGCACCTGCAACTTCAAAACATCTGTTTGCTGGCCCCCTTAATTGAAATCCTACCCAATATGTCTTACAAAAAGAAATACAAACCATTCTCACATAACAATTATTATATAATAAATTTTAGTAATTATCTTTTGCTATCGTGACAACAATTTTAATCGGAATATTTTCAATGTATTCATCGAATTTTCGTAGTGTGCTACCTACAACACTAAACCGACACCTAGACGATAACGAGCAAGTCCGATTACAGAAACTACTTGAGGAGGTAAAGTCTGATATAGAATTACCAGACGACATATTTGAAGATGAGGAGGGTACTTTAGAGAAGCATTTGAATTCAGGCACAGATACGGAACAAGAAAGAGATATTAATGACGTTATAACAATTATACCACGAAAACCAAATCGGCTTTCTTTATTTAATGGAAAATATGGATCCGCAACTTGGACAAAACATTGTGTGCCAAGACCTGTAAGGATATTGTTATACACCTCCCTGGAGCAAAACCTCACGCAAAAAACGGAAAATCAATCATTGACTGCTAGAAATTATTTTTTGACGACTTATTGACAAACATTGTTAAATACACCAACATTTATACAGTGGCCGGCATAAAGTTGGATACAAATGGAAAAAAATTGTATTGTTCATTTCTCAGAAAATTTTATTCTCGATAAAAGTGTCTGTTTGATCGCAAACGTAAAATGAACTTGCAAAAATTGCAATATTTCAATTCTGGATGCCAAAATTACATTCTTTAATTTTCTGGGAACATACGACACTGTAGTAATATCTTCCTGAAATCCAAATATGCTGGTTCCCATTCGCCACTCTTTTATTTGAACGAATTCTGAAGATAACTCCCATCAATCCTTTCAAACTGTACCCACACATGTCAGTCTATGTTCCTTGAGTAGTTTACTTATTAACTGATAAGAAGTAAACCAGTTGTCAAAGGTAATATTTCTTCCTGTGCCTAATATAGGACATACTAATCTCTCGACAACGCTTGATGGATCAGTTTTGAGATTGTAGGGACCTGCAGGTTGTTTTCCAGTGTATACTTCGCAATTTAACGTGTGCCACGTTTTTCAATCAACTAAAGCAAACACTTTCTACCCGTACTGATAAGGTTTGCTTGGGATATATTGCCTAAAGCTGCACCTGCCCCTAAAGGCCTACAATTTTTCGTCAATTGTACAGTATTCACTTACGGTATAGGAACGTTTAAAATTTTCTACAAATTTGTCGAATACTTGACGTATTGGTGCTTATTTGTCTGTCAGCTGTCGCTATTCCCTAGTATCGACCTCTTCAAATCGTATACATCTGATAAGGAAAGTAAAGCGTTCTTTTGATATTGTAAGCCAAAACCATTCTTTTCCGCAACCACTTCTATCCCAGATATGTTTAAGGTTTAGGCGACTGCTTCTGTGGTATCCGGATAAGTACAAAAGGTCCAAAATGCGTTAATCTCAATTTTATCGGTTAAATTTGGGGGACCTTTCCCTCGAGTAGTTTCTGGAAACATTAGTAATACAGTGACCGGCATAAAGTTGGACACAAATGGAATACATTTTTATTGTTCATTCCTCAGAAAATTTTATTCTTGGTCGCAAACCTACAATTAACTTGCAAAAATTGGAATATCTCAATTCTTGTACGAGGGAGATACGAAAACGTGAATGCGGGTCAAGAGTAAAGTACTCTTATTTTTCAAAATACACAAAAATGTCATTTTAAAAAGTTGTTTAGAATTGAAAAAATATGTAAAATATACAGTTTCAGCCAGCTTCTCTAAAAAATGTCTACGACGTTTTTCCTTTGTTTTTTCTACCATCTCTCTATTTTTCGGGAAACAAAATATTTCGGAGGTAAGTTATTTTGTAATGGAACAACAATACGCTAAAAAGCATAAGTTTTATTTGCCCCATAAGTGGGAAATTAGGTTCCCTAAAAATACCTCAATTTTTGTATCCAATGAGAAAAACTACATATTGCTTCAAGATTATACCTAGCGAATGTGAGGGGATTATAGAGAACGTCAAAACATTTAAATTTTAACATTTTGGAATAACTCTTTATGTACCTTTCCGAAACGTTGAGTTATAATAAATAAAATCATCTTCAAATTTCAAGAAAGGAGTTTTACTCAAGATATTGGAATAACCTACATTAATTGATAATGGAACGGAAACACAAAACAAAAGTGTGAAAAAAGTTACCTATACCATTATGATTCAATGTGGTCCCCATCGTTCTTGATGCAAGGTATTGTACGTTTGTGCATTTCTTGATGTACATTTCTCAACATTTGCGGACTTACTATTCGAATACAATTTTTAATTGTATTTCCAAATGTTGAATATCTCTGAACGGTCGTTGTTTATAAACTTTCACCTTTAAATATCCCCATAGGAAAAGTCCATTTGGGTAATATCGGGAGATCTTGCAGTTCATGGAT
Source organism: Vesta saturnalis (assembly GCA_036346205.1). Lineage (NCBI taxonomy): Eukaryota > Metazoa > Arthropoda > Insecta > Coleoptera > Lampyridae > Vesta > Vesta saturnalis. Next base: position 3,386,952 of record JARFJB010001965.1, on the reverse strand, counting down.
TGTTGGAATATCTTCCTATCCAGCGATTACCGCCCCTGTTGAATGATTAGATGCGCCATCTTGTTGAAAAAACATGTTGATTCGGGTTCTCAGATGAAGATTATCCAAATAATTTGATAAATATGTCTGAAGCATATTTAAATATCTCGCAAAATTTAAATTTTCTCCAAAAAATACTGGTCCCACAATTTCATCATTTAACATTCCACACCAAACGTTGATGTTATTCGGAATTCGATCTTAAAGTTAGGGTTTTCATCAGCCCACCATCTACAGTTTTGCGAACTTACGATATCATTTGATGTAAAACTGGATTCGACAGAATAAAGAATTCTTCTTGAAAAGTATTCATCATTCTGTATTTCTCCTTGGAACCAAAAAGAAAATTGTAACCTTGCGCTTGAGTCTCTTTCCTGAAGGGTATGAATAAATTTGGGTTTGTATGGCTTGAATTTATTTAATCGCATAATTCTTCTAATTGATCGCTCAGGAACATCGGTAATTTCTTGCCGCTGTGATAACGACATCCTCGGATTCTCTACAGTAGATAGAACAACATTCATAACATTGTCATCATCACCAGTTACATTTCTTCTGTGTTCTGTTTTATATTTATTTTCAACAGATCCATTTTTCTGTATTACAAGTTTTGTAGGTTTTGTAACTGTGGTTTCCTATTAGTGGAGTTGATGGGCCTATTTCCACAATTTTTGCTTTTGGAGCGTGACGTTTCGGACGCGGACTCTGATTCCGTCATCATGATTAGTCCTGAGAAGGACTGTTTTCGTCGAATTCATATCTTATATATAATTTTTTCCCAAGCACTTGACTGCTCCCAGATTCGAACTTGGTACCTTTCACTTACTAGTCTGACACCTTTACCGCTGAGCCACTGAGTAATCCAATATATATTTTTTAGAACTTGTATATATTAAACTTTTTCGTGGTTGCGCAGAAGTTTATTACGCATGTTGCGCCGTAATTCCTTGCGCAAGTGTATTGCGTTTAAGCTCTTCGCGCATTATTGGAATCCATATGGGTTTCATTTCTGCACTAGCTTGGCTTATTGGATTTTCTGCTAGTGCGATGTATGTGGCTTCTTTGAGTTTTCGACGAGTTGTATTCTCGTCTTTTGCCACTATCTGTATGTTATCCCATTGGACACGGTGGTCTTCGTTCCAGACATGTTCGGCGATTCTTGATCTTTCTGTTTCGCCCTTGCGGACGTTGTTCTTATGTTCCTGCGTTCTCACTTTCAGTGGCCTACTGCTCTCTCCTATGTATGCTTTGCCACATTCGCATGGTAGGTTGTATAAACAATTCTTGGAATTCTGATCTTCATTCTATGGTTTGGTTTTGGTTAGTACTCCCCTGAGCGTTCTGGCCGATTTGAAGGCAGTGCGTATCTTGTATTTGCTGTCTATACTTCGTACTTTGTCTTAGGTACCTTGTATATATAGTAGGTTTCCTTTACACACCTGTCATTCCTGTGTACAAGTACATCCAGGAATGGCAGTTTTTGTTCCGACTCCAATTCCATTGTGAATTTTATGGAGGGTGCACGGCTATTTAGATGATCTAGGAATTCATCTAGCTTATGCTTGCCGTGTTGCCAAACTACGAAAGTATCGTCCACGTATCTAAACCACATCCTTGGTTTCTCTGAGAATTCGGATATCGCTTGGTATTCAAAGTCTTCCATATATATATATATATATATATATATATATATATATATATATATATTGCTCACTATGGGTGATAGTGGGGAACCCATCGCCATCCCAAACTCTTGTTGGTAGAATTTGTCTTCTACCTGGAAATGTGTAGTTCTAATGCATCTTGTCAGAAGTTCCATTATTGTGTTTACAGAGAGTTGCGTGCGTTAGTCTAACATTTCATCCTTTTCCAGTTTGTCCCTTATGATAGTTAGTGCCTTATCTGTAGGTAAATCTGTGAATAGACTCACAATGTCAAAACTTACCAGTATTTCTTCGTGGTTTGGTTGGAAGTTTGTGATGGTTTCCACGAAGTGCTGCGTGTTCTTAACCATAGATTCGGTATTTCCGGATAAGGGTGTGATGATACCTAGCAGATAGTGTGCGAATGGGTGACAAGGTGAATTTCTCGAGCTCACAATTGGTGTCAGAGGAATTCCTTGCTTATGAATCTTTGGTAGGCCGTACAGATGCGGAGGTTTGATGTAGTGTGGGGTAAGTCTAGTTCTCTGCTAATCGGAGAACTCCCCCTTATGTTTTGCCAGCGTCAGTTATATCCGTCTTTCGATTGATGGTGTGGGGTCTTTTGGTATTTGTTTTCCGACTCCAATTCCAATGTGAATTTTATGGAGAGTGCGCGGCTATTTAGATGATCTATGAATTCATCTAGCTTATGCTTGCCGTGTTGCCAAACTACGAAAGTATCGTCCACGTATCTAAGCCACATCCTTGGTTTCTCTGTGAATTCGGGTATCGCTTGGTCTACAAAGTCTTCCATATATATTTCTCACTATGGGTGATAGTGGGGAACCCATCGCCTTCCCAAACTCTTGTTGGTAGAATTTGTCTTCTACCTGGAAATATGTAGTTCTAATGCATATTATCAAAAGTTCCATTATTGTGTTTACCGAGAGTTGCGTGCGTTCTTCTAACGTTTCATCCTTTTCCAGGAATTCCTTTTCCATTTTCTTTAAATTTTTTTATTATTTTTGCAACTGTTGCATGACTAATATCTTTATCTGTGTGTCTTGCATTAAAAATATCTGTAGTCTCGCGAGAAGTATGATAATTATCATTCATAACATTGTCATTATCACCAGTTACATTTCTTCTGTGGTCTGTTTTATATTTATTTTCAACAGATCCATTTTATTTAAATCGTTTTATTATTTTTGCAACTGTTCCATGACTAACATTTTTATCTGTGTGTCTCGCATTAAAAATATCTGCAATCTCGCGAGAAGTATGCTAATTAACACCATACACTACAACAATCTCAACTTTTTCTTGGACACTTAGACGTGCAGCCATTACAGTGAATAATTAGTTTTCAGGCACCAGTGAAAATTAGACTAACAGCGATATCGGAAATGTCAAATAGATATTGACAATTATTAATTTTTTTCCAAAGCATACTTTGCAAAATATCAAAGCGAAATAAGCAATAATAATGAGTACTTGTGAGACATAGTTGTGATTTATTGACAAAATTTAAATGTTTTGACGTTCTATTAATCCCCTCACATTTGCTAGGTAAAATCTTGAAGGAAAATGTAGTTTTCCCCATTGGATACAAAAATTGAGGTATTTTTAGGGATAATTGTGAATAACCTAATTTGTCACTTATGGGGCAAATAAAACTTATGCTTTTTAGCCTATTGTTGTTCCATAAGATAATAACTTACCTCCGAAATATTTTGTTTCCCGTAAAATACAGGGGTGGTAGAAAAAAAAAGGAAAAACGTAAATATTTTTTTCAGAAATTTTTTTAATACTAAACAACTTCTTCAAATGACATTTTTGTATATTTTGAAAAATAAGGGTCTTGAACCGCATTCACATCTTTTATTCCTCGTATATGAATTGAGATATTCCAATTTTTGCAAGTTCATTGTAGGTTTGCGATCAAGAATAAAATTTTCTGAGAAATGAACAATAAAAATTTTTTCCATTTGTATCCAACTTTATGCCGGTCACTGTATTACTAATGTTTCCAAAAACTACTCGAGAGAAAGGTCCCCCAATTTAACCGATAAAATTGACGGAAAGGGACAACTCGGCGCCGCCCATTAGGCGCCGCCACTTCGGCGCCGCCCATTCGGCGCCAGCCATTTCGGCGCCAAGCCAACTTGACGCGCGGGCTACTCGGCGCTAGCCAATTCGACGCCGGGCAGCTCGGCGCCAATAGCAAAAATAATTAAAACTTTTCATAAAGACGTACTTTAATTATTATTTTAATATTACAAATATACACATTATTATTTAAGTAATTTGTAAAAGGGATTCAAAACAATTAAAAGACGTAGGTACTTTAATTATGATTATAATATTACAAATATATACATTCTTATTTAAGTAAATTGTAAAAAAAATTCAAAACAATTAAAAGGCGTAGGTACTTTAATTATGATTATAATATTACAAATATATACATTCTTATTTAAGTAAATTGTAAAAAAGATTCAAAACAATTAAAAGGCGTAGGTACTTTAATTATGATTACAATATTACAAATATATACATTCTTATTTAAGTAAATTGTAAAAAAGATTCAAAACAATTAAAAGGCGTAGGTACTTTAATTATGATTATAATATTACAAAATATACATTCTTATTTAAGTAAATTGTAAAAGTCTCAAAACAATTGAAAGGCGTAGGTACTTTAATTATGATTATAATATTACAAATATATACATCCTTATTTAAGTAAATTGTAAAAAGATTCAAAACAATTAAAAGGCGTAGGTACTTTAATTATAATTATAATATTACAAATATATACATTCTTATTTAAGTAAATTGTAAAAAGATTCAAAACAATTAAAAGGCGTAGGTACTTTAATTATGATTATAATATTACAAAATATACATTCTTATTTAAGTAAATTGTAAAAAGTCTCAAAACAATTAAAAGGCGTAGGTACTTTAATTATGATTATAATATTACAAATATATACATTCTTATTTAAGTAAATTGTAAAAAAGATTCAAAACAATTAAAAGGCGTAGGTACTTTAATTATAATTATAATATTACAAATATATACATTCTTATTTAAGTAAATTGTAAAAAAGTCTCAAAACAATTAAAAGGCGTAGGTACTTTAATTATGATTACAATATTACAAATATATACATTCTTATTTAAGTAAATTGTAAAAAAGATTCAAAACAATTAAAAGGCATAGGTACTTTAATTATGATTATAATATTACAAAAATATACATTCTTATTTAAGTAAATTGTAAAAAGTCTCAAAACAATTAAAAGGCGTAGGTACTTTAATTATGATTATAATATTACAAATATATACATTCTTATTTAAGTAAATTGTAAAAAAGATTCAAAACAATTAAAAGGCGTAGGTACTTTAATTATAATTATAATATTACAAATATATACATTCTTATTTAAGTAAATTGTAAAAAAGATTCAAAACAATTAAAAGGCGCAGCAGTGACCTAATCTACACCAACAGTCATACATTTTGTAAATATGCAATTAAACTAACCAACAGTAAATGAATATTGCAAAATAAGTGGATAACAGCTCCTTAAGGTTAAAAGCGTGCTTCTATTTTTTCCTTTATTAAAACGTTATTTAATATTTAAGGCAAATGCTCATTACGCTGGTGTAAAGTTAGCTGGCGTCGAATTGGCTGGCGTCGAAATAGCCGGCGCCGAGATGCCCTGGCGCCGAGTTGCACTGGCGCCGAAGTGGCCGGCGGCGCCAAATCGGCGGTGCCGAGTTGTACCAGACCGTAAAATTGAGATTAAGGCATTTTTAAACCTTTTGTACTTATTCGGATACTACAGAAGCAGTCGCCTAAACCTTTAAACATATCTGGGATAGAAGTGGTTGCGGAAAAGAAAAGTTTTGGCTTGCAATATCAAAGGAACGCTTTACTTTCCTTATGAGATGTGTACGATTTGAAGATGTCGATACTAGGAAAGAGCGACAGCTGACAGACAAATTAGCACCAATACGTCAAGTAATCGAAAAATTTGTAGAGAATTTTAAACGTTCCTATACCGTAAGTGAATACTGTACAATTGACGAAAAACTGGAGCCCTTTAGGGGCAGGTGCAGCTTTAGGCAATATATCCCAAGCAAACCTAATAAGTACGGGTAGAAAGTGTTTGCTTTAGTTGATTCAAAAACGTGGTACACGTTAAATTTAAAAGTATGCACTGGAAAACAACCTGCAGGTCCCTACAATCTCAAAACTGATCCATTAAGCGTTGTCGAGAGATTAGTATGCCCTGTATCAGGCACAGGAAGAAATATTACCTTTTACAACGGTTTACGTCTTATCAGTTAATAAGTAAACTACTGAAGGAACATAGATTGACATGTGTGGGTACAGTTCGAAAGTATTGAAGGGAGTCACCTTCAGAACAAAAGAGTGGCGAGTGAGAACCAGCATGTTTGGATTTCAGGAAGATATTACTACAGTGTCGTATGTTCCAAGAAAATTAAAGAATGTAATTTTAGTATCCAGTATGCAGCATGATGAGTATGTCATTACGCTACCTAACGACAAAATAAAACCAGAAATAGTCTGCTTTTATAACTCCACAAAACGGGGAGTTGATACAGTGGACAAACTGTGTGCAACATATGATGTTACCCGTAGTGTGGACAATGGTGATATTTTACTCTTTAATATTGCAGAGATTAATTCCCAAATTATTTATTCGTCCAACAACCCCGAAACAAATATTATAGGACGACAGTACATAGAACACCTGGATTTATCTCTTACAGAAGAGTATCTAATAAATAGATCTAGACTCACTAATATTCCTCGTGCCGTAAGACAAAGAAAAGTAATTTCTGGGACATATATTGAAGTGGAAACAGCAGAAAACGTACCACCAATTAAAAGTAAACGGTGCTACTTTTATCAAAAAGATAGTAAAACGAAATATTTTTTCAAAATGTGTAAAAAATTTATATGTTTACGTCACATCGAATTTTCGTGCTCTGAGTGAGAAGTTGTGACTAGGGTTAATAAATAATTTAGTATAATACCGGTATTTTATTATTTACATAAAACTAACTTGTCTCAACTGTATCATTTCCACGTTTTTTAAACATAATTACCTTAGTGGTCATGTATAGTGTTATAAAGAAATATCTAAATAAAAATAACTAAATGTTAATCTAGACAAAAGTTAATGTTATCGCAGATTACAAGACTATGAGCTCCTACAAAAACGCAAAACAAAATAGTAGGTTTATGCGTTATCAGAAAAAATAAACTAACATTATGGGTTCCACAGACCCAGCGCCAGTATCCGCGCAGGATAGGTAAGCGCCAGTACCGGAAGGTTAAAATGAAAGATTCCATCATTATTATACGTAATGAAGCTACTTATCTCTCAAAACCCGACCTCATTTTGAGTAGTGAATTATATGCGTGCCTTATTATAGTATATCGGCGTTGCCACACATGGCGCGAACTGCTTTTGGTTTAAAAGGAATGCAGTGTAAACGGGAAATGTTGCTAGACTATTTTATTATTTCTAGACTGTCAGAAAAATCCCGGACGGTTGGTCACCTTATAATAATGTCCCCATTAGGAAAGTTTCTGCATGATTAACCCTCTCCAAAATATGTAAGGAATATATTAGAAAGGAATCATTTAAAATCGTTTAACACAAGAAATTGTTTAATGGTACACAATTTAATAAATTAAAAGTTATATTTGTAACGAATGAAACCTATTATCTAAAATAACATAATCGTACACAATGTAACGATTTGATAATAGTATACTATTATCAAACGCTTAAATATACAATATTACTTAAAGAACTATATCTTATATGCAACGTATCATTTTAATCGTGTAAAGGAATACTTACGCACAAGAATTTTTTTTGTATATTTTACGAAACGTGACAACTGATACGCCCCTGACAATTTTGAACCAATACCACCATTATCGATATTATTTAAAGCTAGAATGGGCAATAATTGAATATATAAAAAACTGTTTGTGTCAAAAATTGTAAAGATGGTTTATTGTCTTGTTTCAAAAATTACAAATCATCGATCTGGAGTCGATGGTGGAGTTAAATGCATAACAGTGCTTAAAAATTTGATTTAAAGTCAATATAACGTATTGACGTATATTTGCGGTACCGGGTAGCACACCTTCGTAATCCTGGCGAAGGACAGGTTACTGCAGGGATTAGCGAACCCCGCCCTGGGCTAGCCACTGAATTCCACTTCCATTCCAACTCCCGGGAGAAATCAGGTCCTAAACCCTTGTCCCTCCGGACACACCACTATTTCCTAATACCTTATCCCTGCCATCTTCCAACGTGCCTAGTCAGCGTGGAAGATTAAGGCTATATGTCCCTCCAAAATGGCGAGTTTAAAAACAAACGGAGAGGAATCCCATATGGGTGGAACACTTAGTGTCAAGTCCCACATCTTGAAAAAGGAATCTGAGGACGGCAAAAACCCGCTAAAAACACGAATCCACTAGGATAGAAGAAGGCACAATTAAACCGTTCTTGCAGTTCTTGACCTTTGGTATTTACCGTTTACCTTCTATTCGCAATTGAATCTACAAAATCCCACGAGAAGGAATTGAGCAGAATTAAATCCAAAGCTGTTGCAGTCTGAATCGTTCTCAACAAACAAAACAAGGAACCTGGAAAGTCCTCTGAAGACTACTATCACAGTAAGTGTTGAGTTATTTATATTTTCCGTATCCTTATTTCAGAATTGTGAATTTTAAATACGAATTTTTATTTAAAACGTTTTAACTATATGTCAAATTGTAATAATTCTAAGGTAAATAACATAGAATACTTGTCAATATTATTAGAAAATATGTCTTTAGCCAGTAATACTTCCGTAAATAACACTCCTACAATTACAGCTGCAAAAGCTATTGCAGACTTTTTACCAATATTTGCAGGAGAATGTAGTCAGTTAGAAAGCTTTACTAATGGGTGTGACAAATTTCATAATAATTACAGTATAACCGCAGATAATAATTTAAACGATTTTACTTTTAATGTTATTTGTTCTAAATTAAGAAATGAAGTGTTTGATTCTGTAATGTATCGCCCAGGCTTAAACACCTGACCCTTGATACGTGCAGCTTTAAGACAACACTACGGTGATCGTGTCGACAGACAAACCTCAACTCGCGAATTTTTATATATGCAAAAGAATAGAAACGAAAAGCATTATTGATAGAACAAAATGAAGGAAACGCCCTTGACGTTCTACTTGCAAACGTAGATGATAAATTAAGATTATTGTTAGATATAAGTAAAACCACATCACTAACCGAAGCTAGTGACGTAGTTACACGATATTTTTATAACGACCAGCCTATAAACAATATACGACATGAAAGCAGACAAAACTTTAATCAACCACAGAAACAAACAATTAAACAAACCGAGACACGTAAATATCGTATACAATACCAACAACCACCTAGACGCCATTTTAACAATTACGAATTCCCAATACCAAACGTAAAACCATTCCAATACCAACCTAATTTCAATTTTAATAAACCCAATTTTCCCAGCCAACCTATAAACATTCAACCACAAAAAACCAATCAACATTTCCCTACCAAGTTTTCAGAAACAGAACTAAAGTTTTCGCTCCTAAGAAATTCTTCAGACCAGAAAACAAACCGGAACTTCACGAAATCCTACAATTCGTACAGAACACAAAAATCCAACTAATTTTCAGACAAGAAGTAAATTCATTTCAGAAGAGTTACACACTACTGAAACGAATGATCAACCACATTCATATTTCAAAAGTGACAAAATTACAAACACCAAATCAACACGACCATACCAATTATTTCTTTGACAATGACAATAACTTTGACGACTACCATTTTAACGATCAGAATTTTCACGATATGAAGCCTCTTCCACCAGACTTATAGACCTCAATAATCTAACCCCCAATTCCCTACCATTTGTAGAAATCAGTAACCTTACGATTAAACTTTTAATAGACACAGGATGTCACCCTTCTCTTTTAGGACCATTTATTGCAGAAAAATACTTCCCCGAAACAATCTTTAGATCATCAACACCAATAACTACCTGTGCTGGTTGACGCCAAGCCCATTTCAAAGCAAAAATACCAATCTAAAGAATTTTTCTCTACAGATATTGCACTAGAACTTCTCCTTTTTGACTTCCACACTTACTTCGACGGAATAATAGGAAGGAATAAGAGACTTAAGACGATTAAAACTAAACGACTTACAAAATAAAACACTCTAACTAAAAAACTAAAGTACCCCTACAATACAGAGCGATTTCGATACACAAAAAATCGAAATACTTCCGACATCTTCAACTCTGAAACGAATCAATACAAAACTCCGTGATCTATTGGTTACAATATCGAAACTCACATGAAACGATACCGTCATAATACCCGCTAGCCTCTTAGAAATAAAAAAAGATCTACCATTCTAGAATTCATAAATAACTCACCCTACACTCAAATCATCTAGATTACTAACGATCTTTTACAATTACATGAAACCCCCTTCGACCAACAACAGTACGAATGCTACCACGTAGAACAATTTACTCATTATTACGACAACGAAAATACCTAAATCTTACTAGAACAATTACGTACAGAGCACCTCAATCACTAAGAAAAAGTAGCCCTTGAAAAACACCACCCTGATAACCAACTAACCTTTAGGAACAAATTTAAACACGAAATAAAACCCACCGACGAACTACCTTTACACACTAAATCATTACATACCCGCACGTATATAAAGAAGAAGCAGGAAAACAAATAGAAAAAACGTTACAAGAAGGAATAATTAAATCCCTCCAATCCCCTTGGAGTTCACTAATATGGATTGTATCCAAGAAAATAGACGCCAATGGAAAACAGAAATGGAGAATGATCATAGATCACAGGAAAATTAACGAAAAAACCATTGATGACCGTTGCCCCCTTCCCAACATTACTGACATTTTGGACAAACTTGGACGTTGCCAATATTTCACAACACTAGATTTAGCATCAGGATTTCACCAAATTGAAATGCATCGAACTCCGTAGCTAAAACCGCCTTTAACGTAGGATGACATTAGTAATACATGCAAATGCAATTTGGACTAAAAAACGCCCCTGCAACCTTTCAAAGAATTATGGACGATGTACTCAAACACTTAAGGAACATAATTTGCTTAGTATATATGGACGACGTCATAATATTAGCTACATCATTACACGAACATAAATAATTTAAAACTAGTGTTCAAAAAATTAAAAGAAGCGGGACTAAAAATACAGTTAGACACATCTGAATTTCTCCGTAAATCAGTAGAATTTTTAGGTCATTTAATAACCCCCAAAAGTATAAAACCGAACCAAAAAAAAAATTACTATTCAAAAATTTCCCATCCCAAAATTAGTCAGAGATTAAATCATTTTTAGGATTAGTCGGATATTACAGGAAATTGTTAAAAGATTTCGCAAAATTAACAAAGCCCTTAACCTTATGTCTAAAAAAGGGATCACTAATAAAACATACACCCGAATTTATAAACAGTTTCGAAACATGTAAGAGAATTTTAATGAACGATCCGATTTTACAACACCCTGATTTCACCAAACCTTTTAACGTAACAACAGACGCCACTAATTTTGCCATTAGAGCCGTACTTTCACAAGGACCAATCGGTAAAGACCTTCCAATCGCATATACCTCTAGAACCCTGAACCCCTCAGAATCACACTATAGTACGATAGAAAAGGAATGACTTGCAATCGTGTGGGCCGTAACAACGTTTCTTTACAGATTCCAACACAAGACATGACGACCCTAATTCTCATCACGACATCTCTTCTATTGACAGAATCCAACCCACTAACTATCAAGACAATACAAAACCCAATACTACCGGTACAACTAGGACAAACAAAAATAATTACCTCTAAACACACATTCCTGTATCATATCAACCTTACCAAACCTCTTAAAATATCCTCAAAAATATTTACCCAGTTAGCATCCTTCAGACGTACTAAAACACCGCTAAAGTAACTTTTCTTCAATAATAATCACTAAGATAAACCATGCTATATTCCTAAGCGACATCATACTAACAAAATTACATTCTTTCACAAGACCGAGGAGACAAATGGAATCGGAAAACTATCTAAATGGCTTTTCGTAACATTAGACGTAGATGACGAAAAACGCATTAATAACTACTTCAAAATACTTAACAAAAATGACGTTAAATTACTTTCCACATTGTCAAAACAAGAAACGGTATTACGCGAAATGAGGCGAACGTATAAAGACAATTTTGCCACTTTAATAGATAACCAAATTACATTACAAGTCAGGTAAACAAATTGAAAAATAGCATAAATGAATTAATAGATTTTGAAAAAGCATTTTCACTGACTAATTCTATCGATAATTTAGTAATACAATTTACAAGTAATCCAAAATCTGGTTAATAATATAGGCACCGCACTATCTTTCTCGAAGCTTCACATATTATATAAGTCAGTATTGGACCAAAACAAGTTAGAATCACCAATTTTCAAATTAAAAGAAACTTACAAAACTAGGCAAGTACCTTTGTTACGAAACCTTATGAACTATTATAATTTATTCTCGACCCAAGTAATCATCAACAATCTCATAATATTTAAAATTCATGTACCTATTGTTACCGAACCTTACAAATACTTCCAAATGTACCCCGTTCCTATTGATAACCTTACAATTATTCTTGAACAACCCTTTTTACTACTCGACACTGAAAACCACTGGACTCCAAATGAAAAATGCCCAGAAATAAAAAATTTTTATTAATGCCAACAATCTGAATTACATTAGAATCAACCACGTTTAGCCAACATCCTTAGAACCGGAAAAAACAACTGTCAGGAGACAAAAATTCATTTAACAGAAACCACAGTACGACTTGTAACATCCATTATTTCGGATGTTACATTATTTAAGCATTTGTTCACCGCTGTTCCTATTATCTTCTTATTTAACGTTGTTCTCATTATGTTATTTTCCTAAAGTAAATCTAATATTCAAAATTGTTGATGGCCACTCTTACTTAACACACATTTTTAGAATTTGGAACCACTGGTTACAATTGGTAACATTGAATGAGTTAGTGTATCTTGTTTTTTATTACTTTTAAAAGACGGGGGTGGTTTTTCGGGAGTAGATATAGTTATGTTTGGATCGGGGGGGAAGGCAGTTACAGCAAGCTTTTCAATGAAGCCAGATCGATTTTTAGGTTAATTAAATCCCTTACATTGTAAACAGTTTGTCTTTAAAATAATTCGTGCGTGTACATTTTTCTTTTGAATTCGCCAACACTAAGTTGTCTTTTCTTTCGGGGTTAAACCGCGTCTATAAACGATTTGTGCCTGTGATCAATTAAGAGAATATTTATTCTAGTGTAAGTATGTATTTTTAATTAACTGAAAGCTGGCAGCAAATAGTTTTGCCAGTCTAGATAACATATTAAATACCAAACATTGTCTTGCAAAGGTATCTTATTCGTACGCGGACTCATTAAGCTGAAATCTGCTAAACTAAAAGGACAGTACAGGGCCCTCTCCCTTTAGTATTTGTGCGAATTAGCATTGCTGATTGTTGTTTATATTTATAATGGTGTAAAGGTGGCTGGTGAATGGGTACAGGATGCCGCAGGTTATTAAGTGTAAAAGTCAATTGCCTGTTGGTACACACTTCCAAGCCAGACCATTAAACACCTCGAATTTTATATTTATTGTTTTTATATGTTGTATAGGTGAATGTGTAACCGGAGAGAGAGAGAGGCACGGTATGTTGCTAACGCACTCAAACTTATATATCGGTAACGATGTTAGTGATATATTTATAACGTACCCTTGCGAGGCTTTGTTTTAATGAGTTTTTATTTCAGTTTGTTGAAGTTGAATTATTTGCCTGCGAGTTGATTTCTTTTTTGTATGTGGTTTATTACAATGTGACTTAGGTATTTTATGCTTTAGTTGTCACGAAACAATTGGGTAATGTTTAAATTACTTGCCTGTTTTCTTTTGATCCTCGCATTTACCTTATTACCTGTGCAATTTTACTGTTGATGTATTTTATATGTACCGTGACTATTTTATGTGCTTATTTACTTAAAGACCGGCATGAATGGTTTTTAAAAAGAGCCACAAGTTTAGTGTTACGATTTTTATTATGATTTTTGTTTTGATTATTTATGACCCAATTGTGAGTGTGACTATATGCGTTTTTTTATCATTGTGTTTCTGTGTAGCTAAACTGCTTTTTATTCATTTCCTCTTAATGTTATAATTTTGTACGCACTTTAACCTGATTTAATGGTGTTTTGTTATATATTTAACCCTTTCATGTTTTTTTTGTGTTATTTGATTTATTAATGTACTTGTGCAATTGCTTATTGATGAATAAAGTGGGTCACAATAGTAGATTAACGGGCTGAAACACCGGTGCGCCAAGTTCGTTGATTTTAGTTTGAGTATTTTCATTTATTTTTACCTGCCCGCATGATGCAGCACGTACCTCATCCAGACTATCTCATTTAGATAGCATAACGTACCTAACACTAGACGGCCACTTCATTTGATCAGGTTTGAGGTTTGCGAGTAATTAAATATCAGACTTGTAAATAAATAAATGCTAATGTTTTAAGTCAAAGTAAGGCAGGCAATTAATTTGAGTAATAGTGACATTATTGGCAGTCAAGTCAAGATAAATCCTTTACCAATTGTTTGGTTCTTGAATTTGCATTATTGCAAATAAGTTCAAATTAATCTTTTCAAGATAGTGTACCTGGGGGACGTTACAGTGCATTGTACAATACATTTAAAGTTTTGTTGAGTGGCCTGTGCATTTTAATTAGCAATGGCAATTTTAATGCTATAAATATCATTCTTCTTTTACTAAAAAGATATTATAAACTCAAACTTCATGAGCCTGGGATCACCCTAATTTAATTTAACTTGACCTGTAGGTTACACGCTTCATTTCATTGTTTTTTTAATATAATTACAGTGAATTACTGTAAGTACTACATTTTCTTAATTTAAACAAAGGATAATTGCAACATTCAGTTATTTTTGGGAATTACATTATTGGGAATACAAGTTTTTGGTACTAGTTTGTCGATTATTACTATTTATATATAATTTGTGTATGTATAACCTTTCTTTTACAGGAAACCTATCGAACTACCCATCTCATTGTATAATTACTTCTCCGTGTTGTGAGTTACCTTTCCTGTTTCGAGTTTTGAGTGGGCTCTTTTTTTGTATTTTACTTAAAAATTCGTGGCGTCCAAATTTCTGTCTTTTGTTCTACATATATATATATATATATATATATATATATATATATATATATCTTTCTTTCCTTTCTCTCTCGGACCTCAATGTTACCCACGCATCCAAGTGCCCTCTAGCTGCTAGTCGAGGTGCCCTTCTCCTTCCTATTCCTATTTCCTTTTTTTGCATACGTGCTCAACAGCGGTGCACGTTACAAACTCATCAAACCAAATAGTAATAATCCCAATTCAACTAATCACCATACAAGCTACCTGCGAAGCAAGCGAACTATACGAAATTCGCCAACCCTCAATTATTACACTAGAAGATTGCCGATTAGAAATCAACGGAATTCTTAGCTTAGTTACAATTTATATCAAGGTCATACGACCAACACGAAAACATAAATATGAAATTAAAGAAAAATCTCCGACAGACACGCAAAATAGAGACCCCCTATTTTCCGAGCTTAGCACGGGAGGAATTATATAGATTTACTAAATAAGATCATTATACATTAAATAGCTTTGTTTATACAAACATTTCTAAGAAACCATTTGATTATATAAATTATGTAGATAGGATCATTATACATTGAACAACTTTGTTTATACAAACATTTCTAAGAAACCATTTCATTATACAGATATACTAAATAAGAGCATTTTACATACATGAATAGACTTTATTCATATTTCTGGTATAAAAGGAAAACCTTAAGAAACAGTAACGAGTTAATAGTCAATAGTATGTACTTAACAGTCACACGTTAGCTCCTAGTTTAAGTTAGTAAATAAGTCTACTTGTTACTATCAAAATAATTACTTTGATTCAATATATGTATTAGTATTAGTAATGTTGAAATAAAGAGTTTTTAAAAACAACGTATTTCAACAAAGAAATTTAATTATGTCGGATCAGAGGAAATGCTTGAAATAACTATAACGGAACTAAAACGTACTCTCAAGCAAATGAGGTACGCAAAGGACCCCGGCGAAGACCGGATAACATCAGAGATCATGAAAACTGGTGGGAAACACCTAGAGAGAGCCATACAATTACTGCTGAATGAGTGCTTATCTGCAGGAAAATACCAGAAATTTGGAAGAACGCAGAGGTTGTATTAATTCACAAAAAAGGAGATATTGGTAATATTGAAAACTACCAACCGATAAGCCTACTCTCGCATCCGTATAAACTGTTTACTAAGATTATAACAAACCGCCATACCGCAAAGCTGGACTTCGATCAAGCGGTGGAACAGGCGGGTTTTCGTAGAGGTTTCAGCACAGCGGATCACTTACAAACGATTAGAACTCTGATAGAAAAGACAACGGAGTATAATATCCAAATACACTTAGTATTTGTGGATTATCACAAGACCACAACTGAGAAGCTACGCCTCGAAAAAGGCAGGGTGACTCTATGTCACCTAAGCTGTTCACTCTGGCGCTGGAAAACGTATTTAAACAACTAAATTGGGAAGAAAAAGACCTAAAAGTCGATGACTTTCATCTAAACCACCTGCGATTTGCTGACGATATGGTCTTGATCAGTACTAAGATAGAAGAACTTTATACTATGATAAAAGAACTAAACCACCAATAACGAGATAAAGACATTCATATGAACTTAAATCGCAAGGTATACGATAATTTCATACTACCAGTACCCACGTATGGCTTAGAAACAATGGCCATAACAAGGAAAACCATGGAACCAAGCTAAATGCAACACAAAGAGCGACAGAACGAGCCATACTGGAAGTAACCCAAATGGACAAAGTCCGAAATGACGACATCCGAGCTACAACCGTGATAACAGACGTGGTGGAAGGCGTAGCTGAACTAAAGTGGCAATAAGTCGGTCAGGTAGCAAGGCAGGGCACAAAGACTATTGAACTGGAGACCACGACTAACCAAGAGAAGTGTAGGAAGGCCCCTTAAAAGATGGACCGACAACCTAAAGAACATCACAGGTGGACAGTGCATGGCCATTGCCAAGCACAAAAACTCATGGAATCAAATGGAGCAGACGTGAGTCCAGCAGTGGATGAATAGAGGTATCACCCAAAAAACCAACCCACACATTAAGTCCAAAGCGTATTTGCGTTCGCCGGTCTTGAAACTGATGTGGGTTCTCAAATGACCAGTAATGCTTAATGATCCTTGTGAAAAAGTGTTTTCGCAATCTTTTAGTTAAAGACGTAACCTTAATGGTTTTGTGTGTGTGTGTGTGTGTGTGTGTGTGTGTGTGTGTGTGTGTGTGTGTGCGTGTACGTGCGCTTACGTGTGTGGGTGGGTGGGATGGTGTGTGCGTGCGTGCGTGCGTTCGTGTGTGAGTGCGTGCGTGCGTGCGTGCGTGTGTGTGTGGATGTTTGTGTGCGTGTGTGCGTTGTGTGTGTGTGAGTGAGTGTGTGTGTGTGTGTGTGTGTGTGTGTGTGTGTGTGTGTGTGTGTGTGTGTGTGTGTGTGTGTGTGTGTGTGGTGTGTGTGTGTGTGTGTGTGTGTGTGTGTGTGTGTGTGTGGTGGTGTAGGTGCGTGTGAGGGTGTGTCGTGCTACGTGCGTGTGTGTTGCGTTGTGTGTGTGCGTGCGGCTGCGTGTGTGTGGGTATGAGTGTGTGTGTTGCGTGCGTGTGTGGTGGTTTAGTATGTGGTGATGCGTTTAGGCGTTGTGTTTGTTTGTTTGTTTGTTTGTTTAGTTTGTTTGTTTGTTTGTTTGTTTGTTTGTGTGTGTGAGTGCGTGCGGTGTGTACGTGTGTGCGTGCGTGAGTGTGCGTGTCCGTGTACGTGTGCGTGTGTGTGTATGCCTGTCTGTCTGTATGTGCACACGTCAGAACGCGCGTGCGCATGTGTGTTGCATGGGTATGAGTGTGTGCGTGTGCGTGCGTGAGTGAGTGAGTAAATATGTGGGCGAATGAATGACCCAGCAAGCAAGCGTGCGTTCGAATCATAAAGAATAACACCTACTTGAAGTTTTGTCTTAAAGTTAGATTTCATTTTTCTTAGAACTGATTAGATTTGAGTAGAAAGCTAGCGGCGGAGGAACGTATTTTATTAGATTTTTATCAAATATTCCTGAAACAGCTGTATATTTTAAAGTTGTAAAAATATTAATTGGTAACTACGTACTATAGTGGTACCTAATTTGCAAGTATAAATGTCAGAAATATCAACAAAATTTGCTATTGGATTTATAAAACGGACATTAATCAAGACGAAGTTGCTAATGTAGATTGACATAGCCTGATCAATCTATTTAGTAAATTAGATTTAATGACTTAGTTCGATAATAATCATATAGTCACTCATACTTCTATAAAGACAAAAATCAAACTACATAAAATACTCCATGATGAAATTCTTATCGTACTTAGATTATTTTAATCGTTCAACCAATCGATGTCAATTGGCAAGTATATTTATCGAGCTTCACACTAGACCAATTTGCTATCTTCAAGATTTACTGATAATATGACAGACTCATCGAGAGTTGTTGTCAGTCGACTTGTTATCAATTTGCTTCTACGATAATTCATTGTGAAATTTTCGCTACGTATTCCATTATCCTTAAGATATACTCATTACGACTGAATTCTGAAAAAATGACTCGAAAATAATACTGATAGATAAGATATTCACAATTTATGAAATTCTTACTTATCGCAAAACATTATTCATTAAACATATTTCAACCTATTTAAGATCGTTCGAGTAGTCTCTATATGTATTTGTATCCACTCGGAATTTTAGTTTGCTGAATTTAAGCTTTAGTAATAACTAACTTCTATCAAATTTCTCTTGGTGTCGAACTTGATTTTCAAATTTGATCCATTTAAAGACTTCTCTACTTCCAGTTTAATATATTATCATATTTATCATAGTAACTCACAAATTTGAATAAATATATCCAACCGTGAGACGAAGTATGTCTTATATTAAACTACCTTCAACAATCTTCAAAATATGTATCCAAGGTGATTCCTATTTAAGCAAAATAATCTTCAACATCGATTTTCAATTTCGTTATGTATGTCAATTTATTTCTGACGTCGAATTTCAACACTTGTCCATTTCGAAATGGTGTATTTTTGGATGAAACATTTCCTAATAGGTGGATAACAAGGAGAGGACCTATCGAATGGCCTGCTAGGTCACCCGACCTAAACCCGTTGGATTTCTGTCTGTGGGGTTACCTCAAATCAAAAGTATATGTTGACAGGCCAAACAATGCAGATATTGAAAGAGAAAATCAGAAGAGAAGTGCGTGCCATAACTCCAGAAGTGGTTGAAAACGTGCAAAGAGTGTTTATGCATTGCCTTGGCTATTGTCAAGCCGCAAATAGTGCACATTTTAAACATTTAATTTGATTTGTTGTTGTGTTTTTTGAATAAACTGTTCCTTTTGACAGAAAACAAAGGCCACCTTCGTTGATTCTGTCTTAATTGCTGATACATTCAATTGTAAATTTCTCGAGATCTGTTGACTTTAGGTATAGGACATGGTACATGAGATTTACTCAGAATTCAAAGCAGATTTAGAAAATTAAATAAAAAACATGTGTGTATGCGTGCGCGTGTGCGTGAGCGCGTGCGTGTGTGTGTGCGTGCGTGCGTGAGCGAGTGTGTGCGTGCGTGCGTGTGTGTGTGTGTGCTTGAGTGAGTGAGTTTGGTTTTTGCAAGCTGTAAGTTAAATCAAATCGGTATTTTTGAATTGAAAGTTGGTTTTTGCAAGCTGTAGGTTAAATCAAACCGGTATTCTAGAATTAAAAGTTGGTTTGGCAAGCTATAAGTTAAATCAATTCGGTATTTTAAAATTGAAAGTTGGTTTTTGCTAACTGTAAATGAAATCAAATCGGTATTTAGAATTGAATGTTGGTTTTTGCAAGCTATAAGTTAAGCTAAACCAGTATTTTTGAATTTAAAGTTGGTTTTTGCAAGCTGTAAGTTAAATCAAACCGGTATTTGAGAATTGAAGGTTCGTTTTTGCAAGCTGTAAGTTAAATTAAATAGGTATTTTAGAATTGAAACTTGGTTTTTGCAAACTGTAAGTTAAACTAATGCGTATTTTAGAATTGGATTTGAGATTTTATTTCTATATGTAAGATCTTAGTAAAAGCTGTGTTTGAATCAACATCTTAAACTTCCCTCAACTGTTTGTATCTAGAGGATATTGAAACAAGGTGTAGACATTGACAGCGATAGCAAACGCAACATTAATGGGTTTTGCTATTCGTATAATTCTCAAAACAAAGGTTGCAACAAATTTCAAAGTGGTATCCGTCTTAATAAGCAGAAATGAAAGTTGGTTTTTGCAAGCTGTAAATGAAATCAAATCAGCATTTTAGAATTGAACTTAAACGATTACCGATTCTGCAGTTGTTCAATTAATTAAAATACCTTTTGGTTTTAGATTGTTAAGATGATCAAAACGGTTAACATCTAAAACTCTAGCAAGATCATTTGGTTAGTTTGCTTTACTTATCAACTCCTACAACGTGATTCAACATCGGATTAATGATACCAGATGGAATTTCTGTACTCACGCTAACTGGAAATTAGTTAAAATAAAAGATTAGTAGTAGTCTATTATCAAAATTGAAATTAAAAGTCAACTTGTTTAGTTAGGTAATTACCTAAAAGGTCCTTGAAACACAGTTATGGTGTTTACATTCTTTGTTATTAAAACAAATGGTTTTTTATTCATTGAATCTAAATACTGATAAGAGCCATGTTAAAGCATATAAACTGACGCTGATCATATTACTCTATCTGAACGTTTTAGGCTTATTAAGACTGTAGCATTTCCCAAGTACCCTATCTGAAAAGTATAATTTGAACTAATTCGCAATAATGCAAATCTAAGAACAAAATAATCGCTAAGTGATTTACCTTGACGTCACTGACAATAATGCTACTATTACTCAAATTAACTGCTTGTCTTACATTGACTTTCCTGGCAATAATTAAAACATTAGAATTTATTTCTATTTAAATCTGATACTTAATTACTCAAATCTGATCAAAAGCATTGGCCGTAGGTACGTTGTGTTATTTGAATTAGATATGCTTGATGGGGTTAAGTGTTGCATCTTGTGGGACAGGTAAACAATGAAACTACTCAAGTTGGAATTAACGAGCTTTGTGCAATGATGGTTCAACCCGTTAATGTATTGTTTTAAGAAAGAACCACCAAGTAAACGCAATTTATTCATAAATAAATAATTGCACAAGTACATTATGTGGCCCTTTAAAACCAATCATTCCGGTCTTTAAGTAATTAAAATAATAAGGCAGATTACGGTACGTATAAAATATAACAACAGTAAAATTGCACAGGTGATAATAAGGTAACTGCAAGAACAAAAAAAATATGCAAGACATTTACACCTACACAATTGCGGACAATCACAATAAATTACATATAAACAGAAATTACTTCGTAGGCAAACAATTCTAAATAAGCCAACTGAATCAAAGACACAAAAAAAACTCATTAAAACAAAGCCTTACAAAGGTAAGTTGTAAATAAATCATAACATCGTGACCCATATACAAACTTGCGTGACTGCGTTAAAAAATACAGCGTCCCTTTCTCAGGTTATGCATCCATCTATACAAAACAATAAAAACAGTAAAAATATAATTCGAGGTGTTTTAATGGTCATCTGGATCCGGGAGTATGTAAACGCTAGGTATTGCCTATTTACAATTATAACCGAGGTTTATCCTGTACCAGTTCGTCCACGCCCACCTCTACATAAATATAAATATAATCAACAAACAACAATGCTAATTCGCCCAAGGGATGAGGGAGGAGCCCTGTATTGTCAGACGCTCGCCCTTTTATTTTAAAGCGTCCGCGTGCCTAAGTAGATGCTTTTTGCAAGGCAATGTTTGACTTTTAATGCATTACGTAGGCTTGTAGAATTATTTGCTGCAAGCTTTAATTTACACTAAAATATATATTTACGTTTTGAATATATATTCCTTTAATTGATCACAGACACAAATGGTTAACATATGCGGTTTAACTTCAAAATGGTGACTGTTATTTATAGATTAATATTTGAAAAACACATTAAAACACTCACCGCAACTGCCTTCCCCTCCAATTTGAAACTAACTATATCTACTCCCGAAAAACAACCTCCGTTTTTCAAAAGTAATAAAAACAAGAAACTATTACATGGGAACATTTTCACATTCCTTCACTGAGCGACATCCTAATTTTAAAAATATGCATTCGTCTGTAACAAATCCTATATACTCATTCATACCTTTAATAAAGCGAATACCTACTTCAATGTAGATAAATTAATATTCGCATGACGCTGAAATTGCTTATTGTGGTACTGATAAAGATTTTTTTAATCGTTACAACCGTTTTATGTCTGGAATTGAAATAGATACCTTGCCACTATCTGGCGCCCAACACACTTAAACAATGCAATCTTCAAGATTTACTATAATATGACGAGACTACACAGGATTGTTGTCAGTCGATAGTTATATTTGCTTTCACGTAAATATTGTGAAATTTTACGCTATTTACGTCATTCCCATTATCCTTAAATATACTATTACGTACTGATGTATTCTGAAAATTAGATGACTTCGAAAATAATTATGGATAGAATAAGTATTATAAACAAATTATGAAATTTTATTATGCAAAACTAATTATTACAATTAAACATATTTGTTATGTGATTTAAGCACCGTTGAATGTACTTTCTCCTACTACTGTATTGTATCTAAACTAGAATTAAGGTGTGCTAATTTAAGTTTAAAATAAATAACTTAACTTCTTATAAATATTTTTGGGTAGTATTGATTATTAATTTGATATTTAAACTTCCCTACCTACCTTCCAGTCTATATATATATATATATATATATATATATATATATATATATATATATATATATATATATATACACAGTGAGTCCCAGAAGTTATGTCTTTATAAAACTATCAAGAACACTTGCAAAATAATCGTATCCAAGGTGATCCATAAACAATAGCTACATGTTTTCATTTCGTTATGTATGTCAATTTATTTCTGACGTCGAATTTCAACACTTGTCCATTTCGAAATGGTGTATTTTTGGATGAAACATTTCCTAATAGGTGGATAACAAGGAGAGGACCTATCGAATGGCCTGCTAGGTCACCCGACCTAAACCCGTTGGATTTCTGTCTGTGGGGTTACCTCAAATCAAAAGTATATGTTGACAGGCCAAACAATGCAGATATTGAAAGAGAAAATCAGAAGAGAAGTGCGTGCCATAACTCCAGAAGTGGTTGAAAACGTGCAAAGAGTGTTTATGCATTGCCTTGGCTATTGTCAAGCCGCAAATAGTGCACATTTTAAACATTTAATTTGATTTGTTGTTGTGTTTTTGAATAAACTGTTCCTTTTGACAGAAAACAAAGGCCACCTTCGTTGATTCTGTCTTAATTGCTGATACATTCAATTGTAAATTTCTCGAGATCTGTTGACTTTAGGTATAGGACATGGTACATGAGATTTACTCAGAATTCAAAGCAGATTTAGAAAATTAAATAAAAACGTGTGTATGCGTGCGCGTGTCGTGTGCGTGAGCGCGTGCGTGTGTGTGCGTGCGTGCGTGAGCGAGTGTGTGCGTGCGTCGTGTGTGTGTGCTTGAGTGAGTGAGTTTGGTTTTGCAAGCTGTAAGTTAAATCAAATCGGTATTTTTGAATTGAAAGTTGGTTTTGCAAGCTTTAGGTTAAATCAAACCGGTATTCTAGAATTAAAAGTTGGTTTGGCAAGCTATAAGTTAAATCAATTCGGTATTTTAAAATTGAAAGTTGGTTTTTGCTAACTGTAAATGAAATCAAATCGGTATTTAGAATTGAATGTTGGTTTTTGCAAGCTATAAGTTAAGCTAAACCAGTATTTTTGAATTTAAAGTTGGTTTTTGCAAGCTGTAAGTTAAATCAAACCGGTATTTGAGAATTGAAGGTTCGTTTTTGCAAGCTGTAAGTTAAATTAAATAGGTATTTTAGAATTGAAACTTGGTTTTTGCAAACTGTAAGTTAAACTAATGCGTATTTTAGAATTGGATTTGAGATTTTATTTCTATATGTAAGATCTTAGTAAAAGCTGTGTTTGAATCAACATCTTAAACTTCCCTCAACTGTTTGTATCTAGAGGATATTGAAACAAGGTGTAGACATTGACAGCGATAGCAAACGCAACATTAATGGGTTTTGCTATTCGTATAATTCTCAAAACAAAGGTTGCAACAAATTTCAAAGTGGTATCCGTCTTAATAAGCAGAAATGAAAGTTGGTTTTTGCAAGCTGTAAATGAAATCAAATCAGCATTTTAGAATTGAACTTAAACGATTACCGATTCTGCAGTTGTTCAATTAATTAAAATACCTTTTTGGTTTTAGATTGTTAAGATGATCAAAACGGTTAACATCTAAAACTCTAGCAAGATCATTTGGTTAGTTTGCTTTACTTATCAACTCCTACAACGTGATTCAACATCGGATTAATGATACCAGATGGAATTTCTGTACTCACGCTAACTGGAAATTAGTTAAAATAAAAGATTAGTAGTAGTCTATTATCAAAATTGAAATTAAAAGTCAACTTGTTTAGTTAGGTAATTACCTAAAAGGTCCTTGAAACACAGTTATGGTGTTTACATTCTTTGTTATTAAAACAAATGGTTTTTTATTCATTGAATCTAAATACTGATAAGAGCCATGTTAAAGCATATAAACTGACGCTGATCATATTACTCTATCTGAACGTTTTAGGCTTATTAAGACTGTAGCATTTCCCAAGTACCCTATCTGAAAAGTATAATTTGAACTAATTCGCAATAATGCAAATCTAAGAACAAAATAATCGCTAAGTGATTTACCTTGACGTCACTGACAATAATGCTACTATTACTCAAATTAACTGCTTGTCTTACATTGACTTTCCTGGCAATAATTAAAACATTAGAATTTATTTCTATTTAAATCTGATACTTAATTACTCAAATCTGATCAAAAGCATTGGCCGTAGGTACGTTGTGTTATTTGAATTAGATATGCTTGATGGGGTTAAGTGTTGCATCTTGTGGGACAGGTAAACAATGAAACTACTCAAGTTGGAATTAACGAGCTTTGTGCAATGATGGTTCAACCCGTTAATGTATTGTTTTAAGAAAGAACCACCAAGTAAACGCAATTTATTCATAAATAAATAATTGCACAAGTACATTATGTGGCCCTTTAAAACCAATCATTCCGGTCTTGGAGTAATTAAAATAATAAGGCAGATTACGGTACGTATAAAATATAACAACAGTAAAATTGCACAGGTGATAATAAGGTAACTGCAAGAACAAAAAAATATGCAAGACATTTACACCAACATAATTGCGGACAATCACAATAAATTACATATAAACAGAAATTACTTCGTAGGCAAACAATTCTAAATAAGCCAACTGAATCAAAGACACAAAAAACTCATTAAAACAAAGCCTTACAAAGGTAAGTTGTAAATAAATCATAACATCGTGACCCATATACAAACTTGCGTGACTGCGTTAAAAAATACAGCGTCCCTTTCTCAGGTTATGCATCCATCTATACAAAACAATAAAAACAGTAAAAATATAATTCGAGGTGTTTTAATGGTCATCTGGATCCGGGAGTATGTAAACGCTAGGTATTGCCTATTTACAATTATAACCGAGGTTTATCCTGTACCAGTTCGTCCACGCCCACCTCTACATAAATATAAATATAATCAACAAACAACAATGCTAATTCGCCCAAGGGATGAGGGAGGGAGCCCTGTATTGTCAGACGCTCGCCCTTTTATTTTAAAAGCGTCCGCGTGCCTAAGTAGATGCTTTTTGCAAGGCAATGTTTGACTTTTAATGCATTACGTAGGCTTGTAGAATTATTTGCTGCAAGCTTTAATTTACACTAAAATATATATTTACGTTTTGAATATATATTCCTTTAATTGATCACAGACACAAATGGTTAACATATGCGGTTTAACTTCAAAATGGTGACTGTTATTTATAGATTAATATTTGAAAAACACATTAAAACACTCACCGCAACTGCCTTCCCCTCCAATTTGAAACTAACTATATCTACTCCCGAAAAACAACCCCCGTTTTTCAAAAGTAATAAAAAACAAGAAACTATTACATGGGAACATTTTTCACATTCCTTCACTGAGCGACATCCTAATTTTAAAAATATGCATTCGTCTGTAACAAATCCTATATTTAGGTCTCGAGTTTCAAAGTACAAACAAAGATATCTTTTGATCGCGGCGTGTACCGACACAATTAGTTATTAAACTAGTGACATTTTTACATCAAGAATGAGAAAATATTCAACGATTTGTTATACTCCTTCAATACAAGGAGTTCTAGCGGAAATCTGTTTCTACATAAATATGTGTTTTTCTTTTCCTTTTCCAACCCTTACCCAAATATCAATTACGCGCATTCCAATATTTCTTACATAAACACATAAAATAAAATATCACGAAAACATTAGCAAATTACGACTTATTATCAAGATATTAAACCCGTAAATTATCCTTCCTATTGCGGTAACAATTGCGATTTAAAATGTTTATTACAATAATAAAATTTTCGCGGTCCGCTACCTACAAGACGGATGCAATTCTTAAATTTATTATAACCTTTGTTTTGAGAATTATACGAATAGCAAAAATTCCTGGGGGGCAAATAAACATGTTGACTTTCATTTCCAATTTTGATAATACACTGCTAGTTATCAATTGTTATCAATTGATTCAACATCGGATTAATGATACCACATAGAATATTCACGCCGTTCTGATATTACTTAAAATAAAAGATGGGGTGTAGTACAAAGGTCCTTGAAATACAATTATGCTACTTTCATTCTTTGTTATTAAAACAAATTAACAATTTTGTCAAATTTGAAAAATTTTGTTTTAATTTTTCAAATTTGACAAAATTGTTTACTACATCTTTAACAATTTTTAACAAACATTACTACTGACGAAGATAACTGTAAGTGTTATCGAAACGTTTAGATTGTATAATTTAAAGTACACCATTAAAAAATCCCAAAAAAGATAAGTATTTTATTATGAGTGTTAATGGTGAAAGTTTACATTTTCATAAGGTTTTTAGTAGTGTACAATTATTTATAAACGTTGGACATAGCGATGTAAGTAGAATAATTTTTATAAATGTATAACTGGTATTCAAGCTTGTTTGACAGAGGTATTTCCGATAAGACAGTCCTCGTATGTAAGGCCTTTCAAGTTTGGTTATATATATATATATATATATATATATATATATATATATATACAAATTGGTTTTTGCAAACTACGAATTAAATCAAATCAGCAATGATCGACTGTTTTTCCACGTCATGCTCTTACGTTTAGGGCGATTACCAACTCTGAGCGTCGGTTACCTTTATCTACAAAGTAAGCGGTCGTTCATATGAGTTAGGGACGTACAGTGGGAGAACCGTTACCTGAAGGTTCATATTTCTAGTTTTCCCGTCATAGTACACAAGGAAGCCGACAAGGAGGCGAAGACTCGACAAGGGTCGACAAGCCACGCCCACAAAATGGCGGATAAGATGGCCGACAAAACAAAAATGGTCGTTAAACTGCGCGCACAAAATGACCCACAAGATGACCGACGAGGCATGCCCACGCCCCCGGTCACGTGCCGATCCCCTCGTCTTCCCCGCACTACTGTTACGGAGTGGGGATATGAAGTCACAAAAAAGTAGTGGGGAAAGCTACTCATAAAAATATAATGTTAAATAAAATTTTATTTTACAAAAATTATAATTAAACTATTTACTAAGTTGTTTGTTGACAATGATACAATCTCTCTTCAAAGCTACGAATAGAATTGTTGATCATTTGTGGAGTAACCAATACTTGGTTGCCACAATATTCCTAATGCTTTTATCACATTATCTTGCAAAAGGTAATAGTTGTTTTATTATTCAAGCTCGTCTTTGTTTAAAATGTGACCTTCTTTTAACATAAATTGTCCCAGTGTAAACCCGGCCGATGTATTGTCTCTGATATATCTAACTATAATTGACTCAACTCCGTTATGCATTCATATCCCGTAATTAGGTCATCAACGTAAAAATCAGACATAACGACTTGACATGCATTTGGGAATTGATCACTGTTATCGATTGTCGATTGTTGTAATGGAAGAATTGCTAGGAATGATGCAGACGCAGTACCATAAGTAACGGTATTCAAAACGTAACGATTTAACTGGGTATAATGATTTTCTCACTGGAGGAAATACTACCCCAGCATTCGCTTAAGTAGCCGCACATGGTGTGAATATACGCAGTGACCATGCCGCTACATGTTTTCTCATACACTACGTATGTGCACACCATGTGCGGCTACTTAGGCGAATGTTGTGGTAGTACTTCCCCCCTCAGAACCCTAATTCCGTTCCTTCCGATCCTATCCTGACCACACCCATCTTAATCTCACCATGCATATATACGTAATGTATGTATGTATGCTGGCAATCCATGATTGTGGCTAAAGGAGCTCGGAAAGCTCGAGCAGCCCGCCCTCCCCCTTGGGGAGGGAATGAAATACGTGGCCTTTTCCTTTTTTTTCCTCCATAAAGTGCGTGGTCAATTTCTTTGTCTGGGCTCAATGTTCACTTATCTGAACATTTTGCTAATATCTGCATTAAGGACATATTTGTGCTCTTTAAAACGCAATAAATTTAAAAAAAGGTCTTCTTGAATTACTGAACAGACTTTTCGTGAATCCATTAAAAACTACCCTGAGTTTGGTTGTAACGCGGTCCTGTTTAATAACTCCGTAGTGAGGCAAATAAAAAATCTTGTGTGATAATGCTCTGTTCTTAATTTAGTCATATACCCTAATGCTTCGTATTCGTTCATGTAACTTGTATATGGTTCATTAAATTTGGGATTTGTTTGCATTTTGGTCTGTAATGTTAAAAATCGTTTTTCTGCTAAATTAGAAGTATCGCCTATATCACTGTAACTACCCTCAATCATTAAGCCTTAAACCGTCGTCTCTTTTATAATTATCTAGGAAATGTCTTCCTTGGTAAATTACGTTTTTCGTCAGAGGCGTATTTTCTGAAGTACAAAATCTTTCCAATTACGATTGTATTGAGGAATTTTCACTAGCTATTATAAAATATCTGGTGTGGAACACCACACGAGCTTCCAAGCTACAACAAGGAAATTAAAAGAAATGAAATAATTTTAAAACATTTTTTGGAGGATAATTATACAACCTCTTTTATAAGTTCAGTACGAAAATAGGCAACATTGTGAAGGCAAAAACACTCAACTATGTCAAACAGACGTTTAAAACTTCATGACAGACAGAGGTTAATAGATATCTAGATGCTAACCTAAATTAAAAGAAATGATATAATTTTAATTTCAATTTTTTTATGATAACTATGCAACCTCTTTTTTATACGTTCATAACATTGTAAAAACAAAAATAATAATCTATGTCAGAATGATGTTTAAAACTTCATGTCAGGTAGAGATTTATATACATAATACAGGGTGATCCAGAGTGATTGTAGGGTTTGTAACTCCACTATGGTCATATTGTTATCAAAAATTCTAACACTGGAAAGTGTAAGTTGTTTATCAAAACCTTCATCTGCTGGGGTCATGAGTATGCGAAATACGCACGTGATACGACGTAATACGTCATAATTTGCTTCCTTGTGTTCTTGTCGTTTTATTTGTCTTTTTATTGTTACTGTAATTCACGTAAAATCTGTCTTTTTCAAGACAAAAATTGCACATATTTGATTGATTTATCTAGTAAGTAAATTTTTGGGTTATAATGGTTAGTCATGTTTTCGGATGGACACAATAAGTTTATCTTGGAGGCTTATTTTCGATCTGGGCAACGAGATGAAAGTGGTGTCTGGGAATATTCGTAAGTTTCTTGCTTCGAGGAATTTCAACATTGACGTTACCTACGAAACATTCACATAGCATGTTCGTCGAATTTTTCAACGTTTTCGTTACACCAGCTCCGCATCCATAGGTAAATCTCCTGGCAGAAGACCTGTACTTGACGAAGAAGGCTTAGAAGATATTCGACGGCGATTGGAAGCTAGTCCCAATAAATCTTTAATACGATTATCTGCTCAAAGTCGTAATTGAGGAAAATTTGTTTTTATTACTAAACGTTGATTATTTATTAATTGTAATTGTAAGGGTTTCATATGGGACATGCCAGAGGGCTTGTAAAAACTGAAAATGCACCCGTACACAATGTCTGTATTACAAGAATTGCCGCCAACTGATTATAATATATAATTTCCCGAAATTACCGAATCTGCTCAACTGAAGATCCCCATGTATTTATTTATTGAAACTTCATTACATCCAGTTAAAATTGGAGTTTGGATTGCCATGTCGAGAAGGCGAATAACTGGACCAATTTTTTTTAATGAAAATGTAAATGCCGAAAACTATCAACAATTAATTCTAAAACCTTTTATTGAACAACTGTACGACGACGAGCTTCAAAATGGGTATTTCCAACAAGATTCCTCAACAGCCCATACGGCCCATACTACATTGGCATATTTATCACAAATTCTCCGTGGTAGAAGAATAAAATAAAAATCGATGGGCACCACGGTCTCCCTGCTTGACTCCACTCGACAGCTTTCTCTTTTGTCATCTTAAACATTTTGTGTATGCAAATCGTTTGCATACGGTTAAGGAGTTACACAATGCCATAGTGAACGACGTTAATGCAATATCCCCACAATAGTTAGCAGCCGTCTTCGAGAATATTAAACGTAGAGTAAATTTATGCTTAGAAAATAATGGACAACATTTTCTGCACCTATTATAAGCTTCCCGAGACTATAATCGATCTCCATCATCAGTCAAATTAAAACTAAATTGAAATAAAAACATTCCATTTACTTATTGGCATTTTTAATAATAACATTAAGATGGAGGTAGATCAATTTATGGCATTTAAAATTTCGCTGTATTTATTGTTGATACGTCAACTTCTGAATTTTCTGCCCAATCAGTAATACCCGTATGTACATCAATGAACATAGTAGGGATCACTAAATGAGTTAAGTAGAGAATAGCTTTTTTGAAGGAAGCGGACCACTTCAATCAATCTTCTATAAAAATATCGATAATACAGCTTCAGCATTTACAATCACATTTATTTAATTTTTGGATTTATTTCGCCCTACATTAAAAAACTTTATAAAGAAACTTGGCCCAAAGTTGTAAAATGAGCTAATAAGTCGATTTAGCGATAGTGAAAAAAAGTCGATTGCATAACCTTCTATACCTACATATGTAGGTTGGAAGGTAAAAAACATAGTTCTTTAGTGGGATAACTAATGTGTAAATTTCCCGCAACTATCCACCGTAATTGTGATTTCTGAAGTATTGGTTGCCTCTCGCCTAATTTTATTTGGTCTGTAAATTGTTCAAAAAAACACGAATTGCTTAGATTAGTAATACTCCGAATCTGCCAAAATTACCTCAGTGTTTTGACAATTCATATTAGAAGATGATAATGTTTGTAAAATGGAATATTATATTTCCGGTTACGTTTTCTAATATGAGGAATGAAGTACATTTTACCCAATTGCTCTATAATGACTTAATTCTGCCTTCAACCCTGTATTTAATGTGTGTCGATCCTTGATTGATACATATCACGGGTATATTAATTTCATTTAGTCTTAAACCAGTTCTATTTGTTAAGCGGCGTATACGTTGGTCGAGTTACTTGACTCAAGTTCACTTCATCAAGCAAACTTGAATGAGCTTTCCCCTTGTAAACGCTTCTTCAAGTATTTCATTGCTCGTTCAAGTAGTACTTGACCCCTAGATTCAAGTAGGAAGGTCACTTGACCAGTGTAAACCCACATTCAAGTTCGATCATATGTAGTTGTTTCAAGTAAACAGCTGTAGAGAAGGTAACCTACAAATCTGATGTCACCTTGTTACTATTGTTGTTGATGTTGTGTTATTGTTTATTCAAAGCATATTATTTGAATAATGTCTTCGAAAAGTATGCAATGGAACAGTGGTACAAATTACTGAATTCCTTGAGATATATGAAAACTACCTAGTACTGGGGAACTCCTCTTTGTCAGAGTACAAAGATAGAAATTTGAGGGATGCAACATTTAAAGGTTGAGTTGATCAATTGCACAACACTTTTCCAAAACATAACTTTGGAACTACTAAGATCTAAAATTAAGTCAATTAGAACGATCGTTAGCCAGGAATGTCTCAAAATCGCGAAATGAAAGAAATCTGGTGCACGTGCAGATGAAGTTTATGAACCAAAACTGAGCTGGTTCAATGCAGAACGGTTTTTGATCGGATCTTCGTCCAGCAGACGTTCAACTTCAACATTGGTAAGTAAAAACACCTTTTTCTGTGACTTAACTTCATTTAATAATAAATTATGGCTCCAGTTTCCTACCTGTTCTACAGTCTAATCGATTACTTATATTCAATATACTCGGATACGTGCGACCATACTGAAGGTAGCCTTTAGCTTGACCTGTTTTGAAATAATTTTCAACACTGTAAAATAAATAGTTGTACTTATGGCTTAAGCCTAATCCTTTTGTCTTTTTGATGTTTGCTCAGTCTGTACAATATTCGATTACTCTTTAGGACAGATATTGAACTGCATAGTAAATAACATAGTAGCATATATGTTTCATTTAAGAAAGTTAGAAGTAGTTGTTGTTGTATGGTTGTTCAGCACCAATCCATTTCCATTGCCAAGGCAGTGACCCTTCTTTTGAACAGAAGAATTCTTCGTACTGTTCTCTCAACTCTTTCAGTTGACGTTTGTACGCATTACTGGACGTCAGTTTCGATGTACTGATGACACTTGATGTATTGACGCGCCATGTACCTGGTCTGATTGTGGATGTTACAAGGTCTTCTACATCTACAGATGAAGGAGGAAGGCCATGTTGGCCCGATGACTTACGAAGCCAGTTGTGAAGTGCACAAGTACTTTTAATGACCAAATCAGTAGTTTCAGGAGCCAATGAAATTGGCCGTTCAAATATTCTAAATCTTGAAAGTAAAATACCAAAAGCATTTTCGGATACTCTGCGTGCTCTAGAAAGCCGATAGTTAAATATTCTTCCCGAAATTGATAAATTTTGTTTGCTGAAAGGATTCTGTATGTCTTTCCTTAATGCAATTGCATCATCTGCAACAACAACTGCATTCTGTGGTAAACTCAGGCTGTTACTTTCCATAGCAATGTTCAAGGTAGATGCTTGGAAAACAGCACCATCATTTGATTTTCCATTAGTACCTACATCAATGTATAAAAAATTGTATTCAGCATCAATTAACGCAAACAATATGATACTGTATGTACCCTTGTAGTTGTAGTAATCAGAACCACTATGAGCAGGACACTGAATCTGCACGTGCTTACCATCAATGGCTCCAACATATTTTGGAAAGTTCCACTGCACTTCAAATTTTCGTTGCACTATTTGCCACTCTTCAGTGGTAGTTGGTATGTGAAACAAAATTAAAAAAATTAAATTGCAGCAATTTTTCTTATTAGTGGAGTTGATTGGCGTATTTCCACAGTTTTTGCTTTTGGAGCGCGAGCGACGTTTCGAAAGCGGACTCTGCTTGCGTCATCAGGCTTAGTCTTGAGAAGGACTGTTTTCGCACTTGAGTCGAATTAATATGTTATATATAATTTTTTCCCAAGTACTTGACTACTCTCAGATTCGAACTGGGTACGTTTCACTTACTAGTCTGACACCTTTACCGCTGAGCCACTGAGTTAGTTAATTTGTTAGAACTTATATATATATATATATATATATATATATATATATATATATATAACTTTTTCGTGGTTGCGCAGAAGTTTCTTGCGCATGTTGCGCCATAACTTATTGCGCAGGTGTATTGCGTTTAAGTTCTTCGCGCATTATTGGAATTCATATGGGTTTCATTTCTACACTAGCTTGGCTTATTGGATTTTCTGCTAGTATGTGGCTTCTTTAAGTTTTCGACGAGTCGTGTTCTCGTCTTTTGCCACTATCTGTATGTTATCCCATTGGACACGGTGGTCTTCGTTCCAGTCAAGTTCGGCGATTCTTGATCTTTCAGATTCGCCCATGCGGACGTTGTTCTTATGTTCTTACTTTGAGTGGTCTACTGCTCTCTCTGCCGCGTTCGCATGGTAGGTTGTACACACAATTCTTAGAATTCTGATCTTCATTGTATGGTTTGGTTTTGGTGAGTATTCCCCTGAGCGTTCTGGTCGATTTGAAGACAGTGCGTATCTTGTATTTGCTGCCTATCCTTCGTATTTTGTCTGAGGTACCTTGTATATATGGTATTATCGCTGTATATTTAGGTTCTTATTTTTCGGTTACCCTTTCCCTGTTTAGGTTAGGTGTTAGATCGGGGTAGCCATTTTATTTGAGTGTTCTAGCGATATTTTCTTTTTCTTTGTTCAGGTCCTCTTGTTTTGAGCATATTGTTTTTACTCTATCGTACAATCATTTTGCCATGCCTAACTTCACGTTTTTGCGGTTATTGGAGTTGTAGTGTAGGTACCTCCCCGTGTGGGTAGGTTTCCTGTATACACTTGTCGTGAAAGTGTTGTCATTCCTGTGTACAGGTACATACAGAAATGGCAGTTTTTGTTCCGACTCCAATTCCATTGTGAATTTTATGGAGGGTGCGCGGCTATTTAGATGATCTAGGAATTGCCAAACTACGAAAGTATCGTCCACGTATCTAAGCCACATCCTTGGTTTCTCTGTGAATTCGGATATCGCTTGGTCTCAAATTCTTTCATATATATATATATATATATATATATATATATATATATATATATATAGCTCACTATGGGTGACAGCGTGGCACCCATCGCCATCCCAAATTCTTGTTGGTAGAATTTGTCTTCTACCTGGAAATATGTAGTTCTAATGCATATTATCAGAAGTTCCATTATAGTGTTTACCGAGAGTTGCGTGCGTTCGTCTAACTTTTCATCCTTTTCCAGCTTGTCCCTTATGATAGTTAGTGCCATGAAAAAATCTCGAAATGTGAGGCACCTGGAATGCAGTCTCTCCGCTCAAAAAAGTTTAACCGATCAGAACTACAAATCGTTGAAAATGTTGTTCAGCAACTACATGATATATCACAAACTGTTAGGCCAATTGACAACAGTGTATTAAACAGGCTGATGATGAACTTTCTCTTTTTGGATAATATGTAACAGCCCAACTGAGGTTATTGAATCCTATAAATTCTCTAAAACACAAAATGCAATCCAAAAAATTCTGATAGATAAAAGAATTGAATCATTGAAACAAAATAAGTACAGAGTTCAACAGCACTGCTACCAGTAATATTCATAATTACCACTGATTCTGGTAGTAGTAATGAGGAATGGATTCATTCACAGAAACTCTATTAGCAGCAACACTGATGATCATGAAACTATTTAAATATTAATTAATATCTTACTTGTAACAGTAAAAAGTTCTTTTTATAATAAACCTTACAAATATACTGTCTTTAGTTTACCTTTATAAACTCTTCAAGTACTTCATGAACTGCTGCCAAAACTTCAGGTATGAATTTGATAATTGTACATTTTGGCACTCTGTATAGGTACTGCAGAGAAGCCAAGCTATTACCAGTAACTAAATATCTAAGGGTTATTTCCAGTTTAGTCTATACCGGTATCACTTCCCTTAACATTGTATCTTGTTTTTTAATCTTTACTTCAACAAAAGACAATAGCTCATCAAATTTGGTGGGTGTCATTCTGAGGTGGTTTTTAAATAAATTCAGGTCCTGTAAAGCTAATTCTCTGAATAAGGTATCGGAAGCCCCAAGTTGTGATCGACGACGAATCCAATTCCTTACCCATATGCTTCCTCTTCTTCTTTGAATTTTTCTCACTACATTTTGTGTTGTGCCATTTATTATTCGTACTAACACTGAACCAATTTTACGGATAGTATCAGCTGCATCAGGAGAGGTCGCCATTTTCACTACCAAACACTCATTTAAGTGCTCCACTTGAATTTAAGCTTACAAAAATCGTTCTTTTTACCTGAATGTAGTGTAAACCCTGAAACAGGAGTCAAGTTACTTGACTCAAGTTTACTCGAGGCAAGTAAATGCAGCTTTAATTCCGATGTTGCTCTGTAACCCCCCATCTAAGAGACATCTACATTGAGTTGCCTTATTTTTGCCATCGTGTATATAAATTTGTGCTGCAGCTAAAATTACCAACGATTTGTTACGCCCCCTATAATGATTATTTGTACTGGGCTCTTTTATATTATTGATGCCACTATTAATGCAATTTGAGCCTGGTTTGGTTCCTAATTTATAATCGTCTTAAGTTTATTGTCTTGTTTCACTTATGATCTGCGAACATAATTTCGAAGCAATCTTGATTGAGCTTATTGGAATGCAAGCAATTAATTCACAAATTCGTTTTCTTTACTTCGTTTAAGCTGGCTAAGTTTGACAGGCCTAAATTTTTTTTGCAATAATTTTCCTTACAAAAATGACATTTAATCTGGTGAGTAGTTAAATCACTGTTAGGTATTGCGAGAAGGTTTGAAATTCCAAAATTCTCGCGTTATTCGAAATATTAGTACGTGTATTACTTCCACCTATCGTTTATAAAAAATGACACTGCGTGTTTAAAAACGCTGAAAATTCTTGTAACACGAGCATTTGATTTTGTTTTAGAGAAAGTTCCCATTCCCTTTTACTTTTACCATCTAATTTGGTTGATAATAAATAAATCAGGATCGAATCAACAGGCTCGCCCAAGTTTTTTAAGGATCTAAGGCGGTTAAAAAATTGTTTTAAAAATTTTATTGATTCTCGCCGCAATTGTTTTGTGTATTACTTAAGATGGTTTGTGTTTCACTTTGTTGAATAATGGCTTCAGCGCTAGCAATTACATTAAAAATACTCTGATTCAAAACTTTCGCGTTTTTTTTAAATCATGTATCAAATGTATTATAAGTTAGTTCAAGTTTTTTCAAACGCTTTTTTAATTCAATTATATTGTTTCTTAATGAAAATGTTCCCACAAATCGCGTTAGTTGAACCTTTGGCCCCTTTTTCCAGTGAGAATTTTTAGGCTTCCATCATTGTAATACAAAACAAGACTATGTAAACTTCTAAACCGGTTACCGGAAGTTGTCTGCTTGGCTTGGCGTGGCTTTATATGTGAAATAACGCAATTTTGATTGAAGCTCGAATGACCAATATTTTAATCTCACAATTGTGCTGCTCGATTTATCTTTTCGCGACATTGTTGTTCGTTGATGTAATTCGTCTGCAATTAAATAATGCTGTAATTAAATATCATTCTAATAACTCAAATGCACTTCATGTACTAATATAACAAAAAAAAAAATTGTATGATAATGCAATGAATACTGCTAAACATGAATATGTTTGAATAAAAAATATCTTCGTTTTACACAAATTTGTACACGATAAAATGTTTCGTACATCTCATCCGAGTCAAATCTCGGTGACTCACTAATTTCACAAGTGTATCCCTTCTTTAAGGGTCTCTATTGTATGAAAAGCTAAAACCTACTATCTGTGAGATTTTTCTTAATTTACATGCGTATTGTCAAGCTATATAGATATTAGAAAGTTTGTATTTTAACAAAAATGTGTCTCAGGGTTGCGGCAAATCTGTGAATTATTACATTTCAGAAGTTCTCATAAGAATAAGAAAAGAAAAAAAAGGATTGACAATCAATATTAACCAAATTTACAACTCTTTAACCTACTAGAAACTTACAATAATAGGACCATACCCTAATTTAGATCAAACAAAGGCCGAATATTGTGAATAAAAAGCCTTTTTACTAGCTCTAGTGGTCTACATACTAGTTTGCAAAAAGATCATGAGTAAATACTACCTCAAAAGCATGATATTCTTAATGAATAATTTTGAAAATCTTCTTGCTAAGTTAACGTACTATTTTAATCATCCACAATATCAAGTATCAGTTGTAAATATCTACAGCGATAATACTGAAGTGGTCTCATCCAGTTATCATTTATAACGAATTTGCTATCAATGACTTGAAAAATTCCAGAAGTAGTACGTTTTGTCTTCTATCACATGCTATCATCTATATATATATATATATATATATATATATATATATATATATATATTATTTACTTTAAATTAATTGATATTCATTTACATTCAGGGAATAGAAAGTGTCTACTATCATTTTTGTATTATTTTTCAGAAATTCTATCTACAGTAAAAAGTAACGTGAGTTTTAAGAAATGAAGACAAGGTATGCCATTTTCAACATAAATTATTCTTCATCTAGTTTCGATTCTTATGTATTTCAGCGGTTCAAACATTAACAGTAGTGGTAGAGATAAGTTTTCAGTCTTTGAAGCACAAAAGTAATTTGTAGTCATTAGTAGCACAGCATCTCATAAAGGACATTTTTTACCAGTGGATGCGCAGGCGTGCGCTCAGGGTCACCTGGAGTCCATGTTCTACCATGGGTTTGCGGTGTTGCCTTGATTTGCCTGAGACATGTATTCGGCGGCGCGGCGTGTTTTTTTTCGATTGGTGTATTTTGAAGTTCTTTAATACGGATTCTTGATAGTCATAGGATCTCACAGTTAACAACTTATATTTAGAATCCGCCAAAAAATTAAATATCGAAATTAACATGCATGTTTATTCCCCACTATGTCTCATCGGCACTGTGATATATGTTGGTCAGTGTGGCAACACTGCCATTGCCTACGGTCATGCTTAAGTCATGAGCAGCGTGTCATCACTGTCGACCTTGGAATCTGTGTGTATGCATCGTCATCGTCCGGTTTAAAATACATTTATATAATAAATTAAATAATTAAACCTTTAGCAGTAATAATTGTTTCAGCCTCCTGACCAAGCTCTCCTACACCTATCAAGTACAAATAAAGAGGATAAGTGGCAGCGATAAAAATCGTGTTAAAGGTTTTGTTATTGTGATTGTTGGACCGGCAAACAAAAGCGTGTTCAGAAAAATAGCTAACTATCTGTGTACTAGGAGGTGATACTGCAATTAAAAAGTATCTTTGCTATAATTAGTGCTGGTTTTCCTCAAGTGTACCTACTAAAAATATTAGCTGTAAAATGGATTCGTGCAATATACCAAAAACCTTAGAATTGCATAGTGGAAATCTTAGTGAAAAATGGCGGCTTTGGAAGCAAAAATTCGAACTTTACCTTTTGGCAAGTGGTAAGTGTAATAAATCAGACGATGTAAAAATTGCTATTTTATTAAACTTACTGGGTGATGAAGCAATACGAATTTATAACACCTTCGAGTATGGTGAACCTGAAAATAAATTACAGTTAAGTACAATATTGACTAAATTCGAAAAATATTGTAATCCACTAAAAAATCTAGTGTATGAGCACTATAAGTTTTTCAAGAGAGGTCAACTTGGTGATGAAACTATTGATCAGTTTGTTGTTGCGCTCCGTCAGTTGGCTTCAATATGTGAATTTCAACAAAAAGATATTTTGATACTTTGATACTAGGTGTACTTGACCCAAGAATACAAGAAAAATTGCTACAATGTAGAGATCTAGAACTACAAGAAGCCATATATATCTGTCAATCAATGGAGAATAGTGTCGCAGCCCAAAAACAAATAGTTAAAGAAGCTATTAGCGTCAATGCTATTAAAAGCGATAAGAATAAATGTGAGAC
Source organism: Vesta saturnalis (assembly GCA_036346205.1). Lineage (NCBI taxonomy): Eukaryota > Metazoa > Arthropoda > Insecta > Coleoptera > Lampyridae > Vesta > Vesta saturnalis. Next base: position 3,347,016 of record JARFJB010001965.1, on the reverse strand, counting down.
AAATAAATATGGTAAGTCAGGCATTCCTTTTCATCAATCGAGGCAAGGATATGGTCATAAATCCTATAATGAAGCATGTAACTCCAGGGCGGCAGGTAAAATGTCCAGTGATGCAGGTAACTCAAGTTATTCTTGTAATAAATGTGGTCTCAATCATGTCAAAAATAAATGTCCAGCATTCAATCGTATTTGTACTTTGTGTCGTCGACGTGGACATTATCGTAAATTATGTATTAATAAAAATGTATATGAAATTTCAGAAAATTGTATACAAAATGAACAGTTTCAAGGTGACAGTTCTCAAAGTAATGATAATTTTGATACTTTTGTTACTTGGTCAATTACTGACAATATTGTAGGTTCAGTTGAATGGTTAGAAAATATTAGAATAAATAATATGTTGTTAAATGTAAAAATTGATACAGGAAGTTCTGTAAATATCTTAAACCGAAAAGATTTTGAATCTCTAAATATTAGTCTTAGTGAACTTTCTCCTGTGAAATCCAAACTTTTGTCATATTCAGGACATATATTAGATATATTAGGTGAGATCTTTTTGTTTTCTGAATTTAATAATGTTAAGAAAAAGTTTCCGTTCTACATTCTAAATGAATATTCACAAAAATCTTTAATAGGACTTAGTTCTTGTAAACAGTTAAATATTGTACCTGATAAGCAAAATGTAAATGTAGTTAACAATTTTGACTTTAAGTCAAGAGATGCTTTACAAAATATTTTGGATAATAACATTTTAGTATTTTCTGGTATTGGTAAAATTAAAGAAGAATGTTCAATTACTTTGTGTGATGATGCAGTACCACTTGTATCTGCTTGTAGAAAATTGCCAATAGCTCTTAAAAGCAAAGTCAAAAAAAAATTAGACAAGATGGTGTCTGAAAATATAATTATCCCTGTGAATGAATCGACAGATTGGGTTAATCCCATTGTGGTAGTACCTAAAGCAATGGTGACATACGAATATGTATGGACACTAGAAATTTAAATAAATATATTAAGAGAGAATTATTTCAAATACCGACTTGTGAAAGCTTATTTTCTGAACTTAGTGGTGATAAATACTTTACACTTTTAGATGCATCCTCTGCTTTTTTTGGAAATTCCCCTTACCTACGAAAGTTCTCTTTTATGTATCATTAATACTCCATTTGGGAGATATAGGTATTTATGACTACTCTATGGTTTGACTTCAGCTCCAGAAATTTTCCAAAGATTTATTATTAATCTAGTAGGTGATCTTCCTAAAGTAATCTGTTACTTTGATGATATCCTCGTTTTTGGACGAACATTAGAGGAACATAATTCCAAGTTAAATAAGGTACTATTTAAAATAAAAAATAGTGGTTTAACCTTAAACTTGGAAAAATCACAATTTTGTGTGAATGTAATAAAATTTCTTGGTCAAGGTATCTCTCCTGACTCTGTTAAAACACAAGCTATTAGAGATATGTCGTCTCCTAACAATAAAAAAGATTTACAACGTTTTCTTGGTATGATTGTTTATTTGTCTAAATTTATACCTAACTTATCTCAGAAAAGTAGTACTCTTAGAATGTTGTTGAGTGAAAAAGTCGAGTGGCAATGGACTGCTACCGAGGATACTTGTTTTCAGCAGCTTAAAGAATGCGTCTCTTCTACAACTACCCTGTCTTATTTTGATATTAGTAAGAAAACTGTTTTAGCTATTGATGCTAGTCCGTTTGGACTAGGAGCTGTAATTTTACAGGAAAATAAACCTATAGAATTTGCTTCAGTGTCGTTAACACCCACTCAACAAAAATATAATCACATCAAAAAATAACTTCTTGCCATTGTGTTCGGGTGTAAACGTTTTCATTATTATCTCTATGGTAACATCTTTGAAATCCATTCGGATCATCGACCTTTGGCTGGTCTTCTCAAAAAACCATTGGACGCCATGTCTCCTCGCTTACAAAGACTCACTTTACGACTCTTAAGATATAGGTTCAATCTTGTCTATGTTCCTGGTGGGGAGATGAAAATCCCGGATACATTGAGTCGTGATCCTTCTAGTGATATAGTTAATACAGAATATTTAGAGTCTAATCTTCAAATATTTGCGGTTGTATCTACTTCAAAAGAAAATGCAGCCAGGTTAGAAAGCGAAATTGACAAAGATCCAACTCTACAAGAAATAAAGTATTATGTTATGTATGGATGGCCTCGTCATAAGAGTAATGTCTCATCCTGTGTTAAGATATTTTGGAGTATCCGAAATGAAATTTTTCTCCATAAAAATGCTTTGTTCTATAATAAAAGACTTATAATCCCTGAGTCTTTGAAGCAAGAATTTTTGGAATTGATTCATCAATCACATAAAGGTGTTGTATCTTGTAAAAAGAAAGTACAACAAACTATTTATTATCCTGGTATTTTAGCGGATGTTGAAAAATTAGTTATAAATTGTCCCACATGTCAAATGTATGGAAAGTCTAATCAAAAGGAGCCCTTGACTCCCCATCAGATTCCTTCTTTGCCTTGGCAAAAAATTGGCATTGATTTTATGTATGTTGATGGATTAAATTTCTTAGTGATTATAGATTATTATAGTAAATTTACTATAGTTAATAAATTATCCAGTAAAAATGCCGCTAGTGTAATTCAGGAATTAAAAAATGTTTTTGAGTTATATGGTCTTCCACAGGAAATATTTTCCGACAATGGTCCTCCTTTCGATAGCCGTGAATTTCAAAGTTTTGCTAAAAAATATTTTATAAATTTATCTACTTCCAGCCCTCATTATGCACAGAGCAATGGTATGATTGAAAGAATGATACAAACAGTTAAAGGGTTGTTTATTAAGGCTGTTCGGGATCATAAAGATCCATTCTTAACTATTCTGAGTTATAATACAACTCCTAAGCAAAATCTACCAGCTCCTTGTGTATTGCTTATGGGAAGAAATCTTCGAACTAACTTACCTGTAAGCTCAGACCTGTTAAAACCTGTATATCCTTTACAAGGTATACAAGCAAAGTTAAAAGAAAATCAAAATAAACAAAAAATATATTATAATAAAAATGTTAAAAAACGTCAAAATTTTAAGGAGGGGCAAGATGTATTAGTACAACAAAAAGCCCGGTAGTGGAAACCGGGTATTATTGTCTCAAAAAATAATGCTCTTGATTATATTGTTCAAATAAATGATACAAACTATAGAAGAAATAAGCATTTTAATACAACCCTATAATAAAGTTACTTTTAATAGTGAGGCAATGTCAAAAAATCTAAATTATAATCCTGAAGTATTAAACCACAAAATATGTCCATACCTAAACTTGAAAGTGCTGAGAATGTTATTATTACATAGAAGTGGTCGTGTGATAAAACTCCCTTCTAAGCTTAACTTATAAGTTAAAAGTACAAATTCTATTTAATAAGATGTTACTTATGTTATAACTTTGTCATAGTTATGCTGTCATTTATATTTATAAGTTGCTGTATTGTAATAATTTTTGATTATGTTTAACTTTAATAGTGTGATGATACCTTTTACTTAAGAAGGGGCGTGTGATATATGTTAATCAGTGTGGCAACCCTGCCATTGACTACGGTCATGCTTAAGCATGAGCAGCGTGTCATCACTGTCGCCCTTAGAATCGGTGTGTATGGATCGTCATCGTCCGGTTTAAAATATATTTATATAATAACATAATAGTTATTAAAAACCTTTAGCAGTAATAATTGTTTTAGCCTCCTGACCAAGCTCTCCTACACCTATCAAGTAGGAATAAAGAAGATAACAGGCACGTAATTCTTATTCAGGATTAAAACAACTTTTACATCACTCCAGACAACTTTCAATCGTTATCCACTAAAAAAAAATTGGCAGAAAGATATTACAGCATCAAAATATACGATGTTTGCTAAAAAACAAATGGATGCATAGCTACTGCAGCACTAAACGCATTCGTTAAAAACATTGATGCAAAAATATTAAATTATCAACATATTGACCACATATGCAAACACACAAACAAGTAAACAAGCGATCTCACAACCAAACAAATAAACTTATATAAAACAAGCAAGAAAACAGACTCTACGCAAAGAAAGAAACGAACGATTAAGTAATCACCCCAACAAAAACATATAAACAGGTAAATTTATAAACACATAAATAAGTCAACATGCAAATAATATAAGAAATGTTTCTGTAGTTAGAGCAAGCTAAAAAGTGTCGAAAAAGAAGGTACAGAAATAAGGATTACTTATAACGAGCATCGATAGTCACTCAGCGAGTTAAAATTTCTACTCAATATCAAACCGTTGATAGAGCAACGTTTATAATGTATCCTATGGGTGCGGTTAATAAACTTAATAATTATGTAAGTGGTACAACTAAAATTATATTTAATTACAATTATGAATCTTTTTATTGACCGTTCACCCTTATCATTTATTATCGTATCTAAACCAACACAAATTAAATAATTAGTAACTGCAACCATCACCCCTACTCAACCCTATACGTAGTAATACTGAAAACAAGCTTGAAATAAAATCTGGTGAAGTAAGCGATCCTGCGAATCCTAATTCCTGCACAGAAAAATTAATAAAAAATATTTGAAGTCGAAGTGGGTCATGCATACAAATACATGCCACGCCCAGGTGTACGTAATCAAATTGTAGTCAATCGCCATTAGGTTCTTTTGATTAATTTACGTTAATCACACAGGCCTTTAGGCTCTTAGCGCTTGTTTACCATCTTTTTCCATTCTTTCTTATTCATTATTTTGTGTTCCCAGTCTTTTATTCCCTTTTCGTTTATGACCTCCCTTACTGTTTCTTCCATGTCTTCCTTAGTGTACCACATTTTCGTACACCTTCGACTTTCTTCCATGCGATGCTTTTTACCACTCTTACTTCTTCCATCCTTTTCAAATGCCCCAACCATTGGAGTCTGCGTATTCTGACGTTTTCTGTAATTGGAGCGTATTTAAAATTTGGTATATCTCGGTTTTTGATCTTCTTTCCCATATTTCTTCTGTTTTTTACCCCCCAATATGCGCCTTAATATCCGCCTGTCCCCATACTTCCAGTATTTGTGGATCACTTTTCCTTAGTATCCACGGTTCACTCCCGTAAAACACTATGGGTTTTAACACTGCATTGTATATACGCATTTTGTATTTTAGTTAGATATTTTTTTGTCTGTAGCCTTGCCAGGGCACTTACATACTTATTGCTTTTCATTATTCTTCTCTCTATATCTGTTGATTCACAACACTTATTTATTAGGACCCCTAACTATACAAACTCTTTAACACGCTCAAACTTTAGTTCTCCTTCGTGGTTTATTTGGATTCTTAGATCTGGTTGTTCCTCGTCTTCTTGTACTGCATCTATTTTCATATATTTTGTTTTTTCTTGATTTACCATTAGGCCATATACTTTTGCCGTTTGTATTAATTTTTTGGTTATTTGTTTTAGATGTTTTTCACTTCTTACCACCAATGCTACGTCGCCGGCATATGCAATACATTGGTGTAAGTTTGTGTAAATGGTCCCTTTTTTTTTATTTCTGCTTCTTGCATAATTTTTTCTAGAGCTAGATTAAATAGGAACGACGAAATCGGATCGCCCTGTCTTAATCCTGTTTTAACTTCAAACTCTTCGGATAGGCTATTCTTCCCTTTTACGTGACTACTTGTTGCCTTCATTCTGATTATGCTTATTAGTCTGGTATTTTCATGTCCGACATGGCCTTGTAAAGTTTCTTCCTCATTTTGGTGTCGTATGCTGCCTTAAAATCTATGAACAGAGTATACAGTGGGACTTTGTATTCATAGCAGCCTTGGGTTATTTGTTTTAACAGGAAAATTTGGTCCGTGGTACTTCTGTTTCTCCTTAAGTCTCCCTGATATTCTCTTAGTTGTTTTTCTACATACGGCTTCAATCTTCTTTTCATAAGCGCCGATGTTATTTTATAGATCGTATCCAGTAGTGATATTCCTCTATAATTACTGCAAACTGTTTTGTCCCTTCTCTTATGGATTGAGATCATTAGGGCTTTGTTCCACTGCTGTGGCATTTGTTTCTCTTGCCATTCTTCTTTGATTATGTTGTGTATCTCTTGTATCAGTTCTTTACCCCCTTTTTTATATTTTCTGCTGCTTTTACCATCTTTACCATTTTTTTATTACTTCCTCTACCTCTTCTAATGATGGTTAGTAGGTCTCTTCGCTTTGTTCCTCATTCCTGCCTGTTCTTCTCGTATCCCACTGTCTTCTTCATAAGTTTGATTTAATGATTCATAAAAATGTTGTCTCCATATTTTTAATTGTTCTTCTTCATTTCCTATTAAGTTCCCTTTCTTATTTATACAAAATGGGGCTCTCGTTTTAAGCTTGCCTCTTTCTTTTCTTATGTTCTTCTATACCTTTTTAATTTCATTGTTTTCTAAAAGTATTGTTTGTAATCGTTTCTCTTTATATATTCTTTTTGCGTTTCTGCATGTTTATTTTGCTTTCTTTCTCTGTTCTTGATACGCCAACTGGTACACTGATTTGTCTACTTCTGTTTGCGCCGGTAGCATTTGTAGTCTCAACTCTTTTCTTTTGTTTATTTCTTCCTTACATTCTTCATTTATCCATGTTTTTCTTTCTTCTACCTTCTTCTTGGGGATGATTTCGTCGGTTACTGCTTCTATTATCTCCTCCAACCGTCTCCATGTTTGCTCTATTGACTGTGGTTGTATTTCATTTGTCATTTCGCATTTTTCTTTTATCGTTTTCTTTATATTTTTTTGCTATTTCTTCTTTCTGTAACTCTTGTATGTCATATTTTTCTTGTGCTCTTTCCTTATTTCTTGCTCTGTATATTGTTTATTTTTTCATGCTTCCGACTAAGAAGTGGTCAGAGTTAGTATCAGGTACTCTGAATTTGTTATCAGGTGTGTGTATTATTTCTGAATTAAAACATGGTCTATCTGATTTTTATAAGCGTTTCCGGGGCTCATCCACGTTACCTTGTGAATTTCCTTCATTCTAAAGGGAGTACTTACTATTTCCATCTTGTTTTCCAATGCGAATGTTATCAATCTGATTCCGTTGTCGTTTGAAATGTTTTGCTTGCTTTCTCCTCCCGTGATTTGGTTAAATATTTCCTCTCTTCCCACCTTTGCGTTCACATCTCCTATTATCAATTTTATTTCTCTTCCTGGTGTCCTGTGGTACGTTCCTTCTAGTTTTTCGTAAATGTCATCCTTTTTTTCCTCGGTCTTTACTTCCGTTGGGGCATGTGCGTTTATAATTGTTACAGTCCTACTTTTTTCCCTTATTTTTATGGTACAGACCCTGTCTGATATTGGTGTGAAGCACTTAATTGGATTTAATATCTAATTTATATTTTAACGCCTCCTTCTTCTTCATTGCACCTTCCTCCTATACATCTTGAGGATTCCACGTGCCTAGTCGTAATTTTTCTTTTTTAGATACTAAGTTCGTTTTATATTGAATTTGCTTTGTTTCTTTAGCTTCTATATTTAGGTTTATTATCTTCTGTTTAATCTTTTTGCTTAATCCTTGCGTCTTTGCGGTTTGTGACATTTCTTTTAATTCCACTATTGTGTATTTTCTTATTCTAGTTCTGTCAGAGTTCCTCCTCGTTTTTTCGTTAACTTTTCGAGTCCTGATTGTTAGTCTCTCCAATCTCCTGTCGTTGATTTCTGCGTGTTCTATCAGTTGCAACTTTTTTGTTGTTACTCATTCACTTTTTTTTCAATTTTTCCTTTTTTTCCCGTAGTTCCGCTGTTCTTTTGGAAATTTCTATAATTTCATCCATCTTAGGTTAGATTGTACCCGCCCTAATTTAGTCTTAACCACGATATATTGATGTATTACGCGCCTCTAATGTCATACACGCATCACGTGTATTATAGTTATTTATACATCAAGGGAGTTATGAGGGTGTTAATGACCGAGGGCAAAGGATTGCAATCTCGAGGGACGTTAGCTCCGAGTAGGTTTCCCGAGGTTATTAACATACATAACTCACGTGATACATAAATAATTTTATTTCATATTTCATTATAAATGAAATATGGAAACAAAATTTTGTTGGTTATTAAAATTAATCGAACGTTTAAAAATTAAGTAGGCATTGCTACCAACTCGCAAATATTTGTCAGAATACATTAGAGGGAGTTATAGATCTATAATTCCCTACTATTACTGCCTAGGGAGTTATGAACATGTTTACAGTTACGGTAACTAAGGGTTTATTTGTTTATAATGTATTAATATGAAATAATACATATAACGTTTAATAGATTTTTATTCACCTATCTTTATGTTTCGGGAATTGGGTTATTAAAAAAAAATGTATCCATTGTTTTTTATGTATTTTAAAACTTTACCATAAATTATATTAATAGTTTTTTTTTACTTATAAGCAATTTAAAATTGATATAATTTTAAAAAGAATCACGCGACTACAAACGCACCACGATTGGTCAGCATGTTTGTGACGTCATAATGTTAAATTAATTCTCAATAGTACAGTGTCAACGGCTTCTACATGTAAATTGACTAAAAATATCCGAAATTTAGTGCAAAAAAATTATTTATAATAGCGTGTGTGATAAAGTTTACGGTTAGGTTGACAACTAAACTTGTGCCGTACTACATCAACTTTAATTTTTGCTCTACTTCCCATTGTAGTATAGTAAATATAATCCTCCATGTCTTCTTTCAGCTAAAAAAACGCCGAATCATGAGAATTATTTAAATGACATTATAACAACAGAAGAACCACCATTATATACACTTTTAAAATTTCAATTTCGTATAGTACATAACCTAGCACGTAATTAAAATAAAAAATACTAAATTAAACCGATACCATTCAACAACCGTGTACAAATTTATTATTTAATCGTTTTAAATTATTCATAGAAATTTTTTTGATGCTATGATTCTTAAAAGTTATGATTCTGGAGCTTAATTAAAAAAATTTATTATCGAATTCTATTTATTCAATTTTTACGTTTACATAAATAATTATAAATTACTATGTTATTATAAAAGCACGATAACCTTGAAGGTTTGACATTTTTGATATATTTATCAATATATTGACGATAATAACAAGATTTAATCGTTTAAAAGTCCACTATCAGCTGTATGCTACGATGAGTAAAAATAAACATTGTGACGTCACACGCGCTCTGGTTTGTTAGGGAACTTTCAGCGTGTTTCCGGTACTGGGTTCAAAAATGTATTTTTAATGTAATATAGCTTTTGAATTAGAGTGAAAAAAAAACTAAAAATGGTTTTGTTATCAAACGTATATATGGTCTTTCCATTTATTACAAAAAAATTTTTTTTTTCAAAAACCCAATTGTGCGCACCTCTATTTATCGGGATACCGTTTATTTTGTCACCTTGACCTCGATTTGATTGTCTGTAAAATTCCTTGTTATGGTTTAATAGTTCATTTAGGAGCAGTTTGTAAATTCCGTTTTGATCCTTACCCTTTTCCTGGTTATTTTAACACTTTTAACTTTATCACATTACACTTCCTTGACCTTTAATTTTACGTTATTTTTCATGAAAATTACTTTTAAACTTTTAGTGAAGCGGAGCCGGTTATGTCAACCAACTAGAAAAATCAGTTTTAGATTTAGTAAACCTCAGTTTCAAAATTCAAAAATAATCTTAGGCTTTTTAATAATTCTAACAGACAAGGACAACATTACAACTTATACAATAAACATTTCAACACATTTAGGAACAACAAGGCATATTATATTGAGGCGAGGGGCAAATAATTGGCAGGTGAACAAATAAGTACAGAAGTGAATGAGATTCCAACCACTAGTAAGTTTTTTCGTGCATAAAGCCAAATTCAAAAATTTTCCAAATAAATGTATCAAATTATGGGAATGCAAACTTGGCATTTTTAGTAGATAGTTCCGCTATCATAAATACAATATTTTACGTAGTTTTAAACAATTACCTGGTATGGTCATCACATAACCTTCGTCATAGTCAAGAGACCACCTAAAGTATGTTTCATACTTAGAGTTCAGTATAGGAAAGATAGGGCAATGTAACTCTTATGGGAGTTTTCTTGCCATTTTTGCCGCTTCTTGACAACGACCATCGATGTACTGTTATTTAAAACTGAAATCAGAGGTTCTCGATAAATTTGTTAAATATTTTTGTTGTATTAGCTGTAAGTGCTACTAATGCTAAGCACTATGCATAACAATATAATTTATTGGTTGTAATTAATTGTCATTTTAAAGTTATTATAAAATTCAACCGAACTTAACCCTTGTTCTTATCAATAAACTGTCTTAAGACAGTTTAACAATATTTCATTTTTAATGATCTAGTTATTTTTTACTAAAATAATTCTATAGTAGGCTTTATACGTTTCTCAAACTGTTATATTAATAACATTAATGATGTTTATGTTTCAATTTATCAACTTTCACAAAATTGTTTGAACATCTTTAACAATTTTAATAGATATTACTACTGACGAAAGATTTTTTTATATTTTAGCATGTTTTGATAGTTCATCAGATTTCAATTAATATTAACAATTTACATTCTAACATAAAACATACACTAGAGAAAGAACGAAATAGAGCCAACCATTTTCTAGATTTAAACATAAAAACTAATACACAGAAAAGGTTTGAGTTCTCCATATTCAGAAAACCTACACATACAAACATTACAATTCGAAACACATAAGTTAGCTGCACATAGAACCTTAATACATACAGCAATATCATTACCATTAAACCAAACAAATTTCAATAAAGGAATATAAATTATAAAACGAAAGTAGAAAGGGCCTACTGGAGGGACGACGCCCAGCGTCGCGACGCCCCAGAGCTCTCTCTCTCTCTCTCTCTCTCTCTCTTGGTGTCGGCGTCTGAATTTGTGGGACTTCGTGCAATCGCCGAAGGGTATCGGTCATTTTCTAGAGTTAGCTTGTCGGCCATTTTGTTTTGGGGGCCATTTTGTTATGTCGGCCATTTAGTCAGTCATTTTTGTTTTGGCAGGAAATTTGAAAATAATATTCTAATAAGTGCTTACATGTATTCTGATCGTTTTTTCACTTAAAAAAGACATTTATTGAGAAAAATTGGTACAATATATATTAATCAAAAAATTTTCATCATTTTCTACAACTTTTTCCCATTTTTGTGGCAACATGGCGATACCGTGTTGAAAGAACGACGGTGGTTTAGCGGCGATCCAATCATCGATGCATTTTCGCACTTCTTCAGCATTTCGACACAGTGTGCCAACCAAGCCATGCTGCATCGATCTGAACAAGTGGTAATCAGAAGGCGCTAGGTCTGGTGAGTACGTTGGGTACGGCAGAACCTTCCATTCGAGCTGCAACAGTGTATCCCTCACAACTCTTGCAATGTGTGGGCGAGCATTATCATGCAAGAAGATTACTTTGCGTCTGTTATTCTGTATTGCTGGTCTTTTTTGCGACAATACGTAGTTCAATTTGTACAATTGATGTCGGCAGACATCTGAATCAACAGTTTATTCGGTTTTAGTAGCTCATAGTGTACTACACCTTGCTGATCCCACCATATGCACAGCAAGACTTTATGGCCATAAATATTCCGCTTCGGTGTCGATATGAATGTCTCTTCTGGACCAACCCATGACTTTTTGCGCTTGGGATTGTCGTAATAGAGCCATTTTTCATCGCCAGTCATAATACACCACAGAAAACTTTTCTTTTTTGCCTGACAAGCAATGAAACCGCGATTTTGAAACTGCTCGAAATGGCATTTTAAGTCAATTCATGTGGTAGCCATTTTTCCTTCTTTTGGATACTTCCCATCGCGTGTAAACGTCTGAAAACAGTTGATTCATCAACTGCTAAGCTGTCTGAAATTTCTTTGAGAGTTTGAGCTGGGTTTTCGTCCAATAAGTCTTGCAATTTTTAATGTACTACAAACTGGTATTTAAAGGTGGTATATATTTTTTTATTTAAAACTTGAAATCCATTGAAACATTTTTAGTGTATAATAATGGACTATTTAACACTGAAGTAAACGGCTTAGTTCGACTAGACACATATACGGGGTTTCAATATATTCTATGCACTAAACTGTGGTTGCATTTGAAGCTTTATTTATCACTGAATTGTCAATTCAACTTTTTGCTACATTTTATTACTTCGTGGTATTTAAGGCAGCAGATTAACACTTGCATCGATTAAAATGTCGGGAGAAGTAATACCATAAGTAAAAATAACTTAATGTAATTATTATCTCGTTACATTACAATTAAAAATATGTCTTCTATAATAAATACGTAATATCGTTACCACCTCATTTAAGAAATTATTAACATATTTAAAGATAGTTTTATTTCATTTAATATAATGAATAACATTATAACTATTATAAGTAATTAATGCACAAAAGTATGTACATGCTTATTTTCAAAATGACTTAAGTCATAAGCTGTATTATATTGTTTAAACTTTATGCATAAACATTGATGCAACATATTGCTAAATTAAATCATTTCCAAGGTTATTATCTAATAACTGATCCTTTACGTACTAAATAAAAATGCCTTCAATTGTAACCAAAAGCTTATAATGCATTATTAAATATAACAATTTACTCTTTATATTTGAGAGACAATTGACAAATTGTACAAACTATCATTAATTCACTAAATGATCAATGTACTAAATGTAGAATGTATCAAATCTCTTACACCATCCATAAACCGTATTATCGATGTTATTTATTTATGTCCATTACTTTTCTAAAATGAAAATTATGATTTAGTAGAGAGTGACAATATATTCTTATATGGTGTTTAAAAGTTTCTTTAAATAACAATATCAATACATGTCTAAAGCCTGTCCGGTAGAACTGAACGGGTATCGGATTAACAAGGAGGATTGTCAATATATGGTTCTATTGTGCTTGAAACCGCCTTAATGCTTTGCTGTCTCGTACTTATTGTACGTGACAAAGAAAGATGGATATATTATGAATAATGCCTCTATTTCTGCCGAACAAAAGCGTTTGCAACTTTCACACATAATGACAAGGCAATAAGAATCAGATGCAGGTAGAATAGAAATTCAATAGGTATAATAAAATGCCAGTGGTTCTCAACACTGCTTTAACATTATATAATTTGTGAAGAAATGCAACTTTTGTATAATAAAAATAATAATCGATTACTAATTACCTATAAGTAATTTCAATTGACACCTTTCACTTATACTTATAACAACAATAACAAATACATTTTATTATAGTTAGTAAATATTAATTAAATTACAAAGATATACTTTTATAATTAAATGTAAAAATTATAATTGTCATTCGGCTTCAGATTCATCACTTCCTGAGTCATCCAAATCTTGGAAAAGATCATCGTCATCACTTTCTTCAGTGTTAACTGTGAAAATAAGAGGTCTTACTTCATCCACAATCTCTTCATTAACAAAAGTATCTTTAATTATTTTATCCGTATGATCAATACATTTTTGCCATATTTCCGCACTAACTGTTTTTAATGCGTCGTTCCACGTATTAAGAACATCTTCGTCTTTTCCGGATGTCGCAACGATACTTTTGTCGTATTTGTTCTTAGTAATGCCCCATACCAACTCAATTGGATTGAAATGGCAATGATACGGGGGCAGGCGCAAAACTTCATGTCCATATGATAGAGCTAGCTCATCGATTACATATTTTTCGCATTGGTCTACTTTGTTTCTTTTGGCCAATTCCACTAACTCTGCCTTTGTCATAAAATTTTCCCACGCTATTTTTTTAGCGGTTAACCATTGCTGTATTTCTTCTTTTTTCCAAGAAACTTTGACTGCCTTCTCTGCCTTTCGAGAATGATAACTCGCATTGTCAAGGACAATTATTGATGGTTCCTCTAATTTTTGTAAAAGTGATTCCTCAAACCATTTTTCGAACAATTCTGCGTTCATATTATCGTGATAATCTAATGATTTATTTTTTGTACCGAAAATTAATTGACTTCCGTCGATAAAACCGTTTCTGTTACCTGCTTCAATGATAATAAATCGTTTTCCATCTGATGATTTGTTCGGTTGATGTAAACTCTTTGCACTGTTATCTTGCCAAGTACATTTTGACGTACTACCTTTACTAAATATCCACGTTTCGTCTGTAAAACAAACTGTCTCGAACTTTCGGAGTTAAGATTTTTGAGATACTTTCTCAGAAAAACGTTTCTTTTGGCGACAATGTGGCTTTGTTCACACAAACCGCGTCTATTGTTGGTTTTTGGAATTTAAAGCCCATATTTTTAACACTAGAGCCAAACTGGTTTTTCCTATTTCATACGCGGTTCTCAATTTTAAGAAGTTTAATAATGAATTTAACGTTACGTGTTCCTTCTTCGCGTACATCTCGTATATTAATGCACGAATTGTTTGTTTTCCATTTTCTGGAAAATCTGTAGTGCAAAGTTTGACACGCTGTTTTTTCACTGGAGGTTCCAACTCGCCGCCATTTTTTTAAAGCACAGATTTTCCCCACCGTCGAAACCGAAAGTTTTAACGCGTTTGCTGTTCTTTGTTGAACAGAAAATGTAGATAATAGTGGACCACCATTTTCTTTTCTTCTTTAAAATAATCGACTGTATTTAAAACTAATTCGCGAATTTCTTTACTCAACTTTTTCGGCATTATATTAATGGTTAGTTTATATAAACGCTTACTCAAAGAATAATGATAATATAGATATTGCAGTTGTTTTATTTATACCTATATGTACCTACTAAATGGTATAATAATCTATTATTAATTACTTATTGTTACAGTATTGCATATTTATTTGGATTCTTTTGTAATTGGAGTACACTAAAACGTCATTACCATACTTAGGTATACAATGAACTTTCTAAATGTAAATTGAAATACCTATACTTAATCGAATATTCATTATTATGAATGGCTTTTATAAATGTTTATTATAAAAACTTGCATTCTTCCATAAATTTTAAATGTAATGTTAAAGCAGTGTTGAGAACCACTGGCATTTTATTATACCTATTAAATTTCTATTCTACCTGCATCTGATTCTTATTGCCTTGTCATTATGTGTGAAAGTTGCAAACGCTTTTGTTCGGCAGAAATAGAGGCATTATTCATAATATATCCATCTTTCTTTGTCACGTACAATAAGTACGAGACAGCAAAGCATTAAGGCGGTTTCAAGCACAATAGAACCATATATTGACAATCCTCCTTGTTAATCCGATACCCGTTCAGTTCTACCGGACAGGCTTTACCTTGTAGTGTCCCTCAGGTACCCTATCTTGAAAAGCGTAGTTTGAGCTTATTTTCAATAATGCACAAAACAATCGCTAACTGATTTATCTTGACTTGACTGACAATAATGTTACTATACTCAAATTAATTGGCTGCCGTACTTTGACATTCCTGGTAAAAATTAAAACATTACAATTCATTTACAAGTCTGATATTTAATTACTCGCAAACCTCAAATCTGATCAAACGCAGTGGCCGTCTAGTAGTAGGTATGTTGTGCTATCTAATTTAGATAGGCTGGATGAGGAACGTGTTGCATCATGAGGGGCAGGTAAAAAAAAACTACTCAAGTTACAATCAACGAACTTTGCACAGCGGTGGTTCAGCCTGTCAATCTACTCTTGTGGGAAAGAAAGCGTTAAAATATAACAAAACACCATTAAATCAGGTTAAAGTGTGTACATAAATTATAACATTAAGAGAAAATTAATAAAAAGTAATTTAGATGCACAGAAACAATAATAAAAAAACACATGTAGTCACACGCACAATTGGGTCATAAGTAATCAAAATAGAAGATCATAATGGAAATCGTAACACCAAACATGTGGCCCATTTAAAATCAATCATGCCTGCCCTTAAGTAAATAAGCACATAAAACAATAAAGCAAATTACGGTACATATAAAATACAATAACAGTAAAATTGCTCAGGTAATAAAGTAAAGGCGAGGACAAAAGAAAACAGACAAGGACAAGTACCCAATTTTTTAGTGACAACTAAACCACAAAATACATAAGTCACATTGTAATAAATCACATGCAAAGAGAAATCAGCTCGCAGGCAAATAATTCTACTTCAACAAAGTGACAAAAAAACTCATTAAAACACAGCCTTACAAGGGTAAGTTATAAATAGATCACTAACATCGTGACCGATATATAAGTTTGAGTGCGTTAGAAAAATACCGTGCTCCCTTCTCCGGTTACACACTCATCTATACAACAAATAAAAACAATAGAAATAAAAATTCGAGGTGTGTAATGGTCTGGTTTGGGATTGGGAGTGTGTACCAACTGCCTTTTACAATTAATAACCAGCGGTGTCATATACCCATTCACCAGCCACCTCAACACAATTATAAATATAACCAACAACAAACAATGCAAAATTCGCACAAATACCAGAGTGAGAGGGCCCTGTACTGTCTTCTTATTTTAGCAGATTTCAGCTTACGAATAAGATACCTTTACAAGGCAATGTTTGAGCCTTTTAATACGCTACATCGGCTGGTAGAATGATCGGCCGCGAGCTTGCATTTATATAAAAATACATACTTACACTAGAATAAATATTCACTTAATTGATCACACAAATCGTTAACATACGCGGTTTAACCCCGAAGTAAAAGGCAACTCAGTGTTGGCGAATTCGAAAAAAAATATACACGCAAGAATTATTTTACAGACAAACTGTTTACAATGAAGGTATTCAATTAACCCAAAAATCGATCTGGCTCGATTGACACTCTAACTGTAACTCCTTTCTTTCAAAAGTAATAATAAAAAAAACAAGAAACATTAATTTACGTTGGAACAGTTTCATATTATTATTGCACGACATCTTAATTTTAAAAATATGCATTCGTCTGTAACAACCCTACATGTCTCTAGAAGTTTCAAGTAACAAACAAAGATATCTTTTGATCGCGGTCTGTACCGACACCATTACTTATTAAGCTAGTGACATTTTTCCATTCAGAATCGGCGCATAAGAAATTACAATGATTCGTTACACCCCTTCAGTAAAGCATTTTTAAGCGTGCACCTGCCACTCACTCCCCAACATTTTTTTTATAACCCTAGACAAATATCAATTACAAACAATTCCACATTCCTTACATTGTAACGAACCGCAATTCATTACTACAGAATTTTTTTAATTAATTATTTAACAATCAGCCCTCGTAAAAGAAATGATGTAAGATTTCTTAGTATTCAAACACCTGCAATACTGTTTTTAATGCGTCGTTCCACGTATTAAGAACATCTTCGTCCCGGATGTCGCAACGATTTTTGTCGTATTTGTTCTTAGTAATGCCCCATACCAACTCAATTGGATTGAAATGGCAATGATACGGGGGCAGGCGCAAAACTTCATGTCCATATGATAGAGCTAGCTCATCGATTACATATTTTTCGCATTGGTCTACTTTGTTTCTTTTGGCCAATTCCACTAACTCTGCCTTTGTCATAAAATTTTCCCACGCTATTTTTTAGCGGTTAACCATTGCTGTATTTCTTCTTTTTTCCAAGAAACTTTGACTGCCTTCTCTGCCTTTCGAGAATGATAACTCGCATTGTCAAGGACAATTATTGATGGTTCCTCTAATTTTTGTAAAAGTGATTCCTCAAACCATTTTTCGAACAATTCTGCGTTCATATTATCGTGATAATCTAATGATTTATTTTTTGTACCGAAAATTAATTGACTTCCGTCGATAAAACCGTTTCTGTTACCTGCTTCAATGATAATAAATCGTTTTCCATCTGATGATTTGTTCGGTTGATGTAAACTCTTTGCACTGTTATCTTGCCAAGTACATTTTGACGTACTACCTTTACTAAATATCCACGTTTCGTCTGTAAAACAAACTGTCTCGAACTTTCGGAGTTAAGATTTTTGAGATACTTTCTCAGAAAAACGTTTCTTTTGGCGACAATGTGGCTTTGTTCACACAAACCGCGTCTATTGTTGGTTTTTGGAATTTAAAGCCCATATTTTTAACACTAGAGCCAAACTGGTTTTTCCTATTTCATACGCGGTTCTCAATTTTAAGAAGTTTAATAATGAATTTAACGTTACGTGTTCCTTCTTCGCGTACATCTCGTATATTAATGCACGAATTGTTTGTTTTCCATTTTCTGGAAAATCTGTAGTGCAAAGTTTGACACGCTGTTTTTTCACTGGAGGTTCCAACTCGCCGCCATTTTTTTAAAGCACAGATTTTCCCCACCGTCGAAACCGAAAGTTTTAACGCGTTTGCTGTTCTTTGTTGAACAGAAAATGTAGATAATAGTGGACCACCATTTTCTTTTCTTCTTTAAAATAATCGACTGTATTTAAAACTAATTCGCGAATTTCTTTACTCAACTTTTTCGGCATTATATTAATGGTTAGTTTATATAAACGCTTACTCAAAGAATAATGATAATATAGATATTGCAGTTGTTTTATTTATACCTATATGTACCTACTAAATGGTATAATAATCTATTATTAATTACTTATTGTTACAGTATTGCATATTTATTTGGATTCTTTTGTAATTGGAGTACACTAAAACGTCATTACCATACTTAGGTATACAATGAACTTTCTAAATGTAAATTGAAATACCTATACTTAATCGAATATTCATTATTATGAATGGCTTTTATAAATGTTTATTATAAAAACTTGCATTCTTCCATAAATTTTAAATGTAATGTTAAAGCAGTGTTGAGAACCACTGGCATTTTATTATACCTATTAAATTTCTATTCTACCTGCATCTGATTCTTATTGCCTTGTCATTATGTGTGAAAGTTGCAAACGCTTTTGTTCGGCAGAAATAGAGGCATTATTCATAATATATCCATCTTTCTTTGTCACGTACAATAAGTACGAGACAGCAAAGCATTAAGGCGGTTTCAAGCACAATAGAACCATATATTGACAATCCTCCTTGTTAATCCGATACCCGTTCAGTTCTACCGGACAGGCTTTACCTTGTAGTGTCCCTCAGGTACCCTATCTTGAAAAGCGTAGTTTGAGCTTATTTTCAATAATGCACAAAACAATCGCTAACTGATTTATCTTGACTTGACTGACAATAATGTTACTATACTCAAATTAATTGGCTGCCGTACTTTGACATTCCTGGTAAAAATTAAAACATTACAATTCATTTACAAGTCTGATATTTAATTACTCGCAAACCTCAAATCTGATCAAACGCAGTGGCCGTCTAGTAGTAGGTATGTTGTGCTATCTAATTTAGATAGGCTGGATGAGGAACGTGTTGCATCATGAGGGGCAGGTAAAAAAAAACTACTCAAGTTACAATCAACGAACTTTGCACAGCGGTGGTTCAGCCTGTCAATCTACTCTTGTGGGAAAGAAAGCGTTAAAATATAACAAAACACCATTAAATCAGGTTAAAGTGTGTACATAAATTATAACATTAAGAGAAAATTAATAAAAAGTAATTTAGATGCACAGAAACAATAATAAAAAAACACATGTAGTCACACGCACAATTGGGTCATAAGTAATCAAAATAGAAGATCATAATGGAAATCGTAACACCAAACATGTGGCCCATTTAAAATCAATCATGCCTGCCCTTAAGTAAATAAGCACATAAAACAATAAAGCAAATTACGGTACATATAAAATACAATAACAGTAAAATTGCTCAGGTAATAAAGTAAAGGCGAGGACAAAAGAAAACAGACAAGGACAAGTACCCAATTTTTTAGTGACAACTAAACCACAAAATACATAAGTCACATTGTAATAAATCACATGCAAAGAGAAATCAGCTCGCAGGCAAATAATTCTACTTCAACAAAGTGACAAAAAAACTCATTAAAACACAGCCTTACAAGGGTAAGTTATAAATAGATCACTAACATCGTGACCGATATATAAGTTTGAGTGCGTTAGAAAAATACCGTGCTCCCTTCTCCGGTTACACACTCATCTATACAACAAATAAAAACAATAGAAATAAAAATTCGAGGTGTGTAATGGTCTGGTTTGGGATTGGGAGTGTGTACCAACTGCCTTTACAATTAATAACCAGCGGTGTCATATACCCATTCACCAGCCACCTCAACACAATTATAAATATAACCAACAACAAACAATGCAAAATTCGCACAAATACCAGAGTGAGAGGGCCCTGTACTGTCTTCTTATTTTAGCAGATTTCAGCTTACGAATAAGATACCTTTACAAGGCAATGTTTGAGCCTTTTAATACGCTACATCGGCTGGTAGAATGATCGGCCGCGAGCTTGCATTTATATAAAATACATACTTACACTAGAATAAATATTCACTTAATTGATCACACAAATCGTTAACATACGCGGTTTAACCCCGAAGTAAAAGGCAACTCAGTGTTGGCGAATTCGAAAAAAAATATACACGCAAGAATTATTTTACAGACAAACTGTTTACAATGAAGGTATTCAATTAACCCAAAAATCGATCTGGCTCGATTGACACTCTAACTGTAACTCCTTTCTTTCAAAAGTAATAATAAAAAAAACAAGAAACATTAATTTATGTTGGAACAGTTTCATATTATTATTGCACGACATCTTAATTTTAAAAATATGCATTCGTCTGTAACAACCCTACATGTCTCTAGAAGTTTCAAGTAACAGACAAAGATATCTTTTGATCGCGGTCTGTACCGACACCATTACTTATTAAGCTAGTGACATTTTTCCATTAAGAATCGGCGCATAAGAAATTACAATGATTCGTTACGCCCCTTCAGTAAAGCATTTTTAAGCGTGCACCTGCCACTCACCCTAAAACATGTGTTTTATAACCCTAGACAAATATCAATTACAAACAATCCCACATTCCTTACATTGTAACGAACCGCAATTCATTACTACAGAATTTTTTTAATTAATTATTTAACAATCAGCCCTCGTAAAAGAAATGATGTAAGATTTCTTAGTATTCAAACACCTGCAATACTTAATTTAATATTTCTTAGTATTCAATATTACTCAGTATCTAATTTAATATTTCTTAGTATTTCGTTTGATTGCACAACCAAAAATTAATTTGTCTCCCCTCCAACGTAGATTTCATAAAACATCGAATGTTTTATACGTCAGAGTAATCTCCGCCAATTACAGATAGGATTCCCCCAAACGGAAGCCTCCACCGCCTACCGAGAGTCCCCCATAAAAACCGCGCCGCGCACCTTTTGAATAATTAAGAAAAGTACCTGTAAACCGGTAGAAGAGTAGAAGAAGAGAAGAAGTTTTTACCCGATCCTAGCGAAGAGTTCCATCGCGCCTCGTGAACGCATCCCGCCGCCGAGAATCATTTAGTTGGTTTTACCAGCTCCTGTATTAGTTAGCCCGTTAGACTAACTCCGGTTCCAGAAAACCTGCACGTGACGGTTGTTTTAAAGTCAATCGCCGCAGACCTAGTGATAGCCGCCGCGAGTTTAGCTCCCTGTATTTGCAAACGCGCATCGCGAACCTTTTGTAAATAAGTAACTATCCTCGATCTTTGTGATTAACGACACGTAAGTCTGTAGAGTAGTTCATTACACACACACACACACAACCCTTAGGCGGCGACGGGGTAAGTTCCGAAGCAGTCGGGTGTACATACACAAATTACACACAAAACCCTCAGAGAGTGACGGGCCAAGTCCCGAAGCGATCGGGTGTGTATACACCACCTACACATACCAAAGGTGTTTCGACGGGTCAACCCGAAGTCACCTAGATCACTACACGCTACCATAAACCTGACGACGGGAACTAGATAGGACTGTATAGCCCTGCGGCTCTTATCATTTATTCTCACTTACATTCTAAACACCTGCAATCACCAGCTCGCTGGCGAAGACCGAAGTGCCTGTAATCACAAACGAATTAAACGTAGAGTATCCGTCAAAGACCTGTAGAGAAGAAAAACCGTACATCGATAACCACGAGCTTAGTAATTGGATTTCAAGAAAGCAATCAATTAATTGTTTTCCACCAGCTTAGTGCGCAAGTATAAAAACCGCCTTTAATAAATACGCGTTTTGTGCGTATACAGTTAGGTAACGTTCGCTTGCATCTACGTGAGATTGCGTTCATTTACAACAAAAAAATTACTACCATAAAATTACATCCCAGAAGATAACGCGCAAATATATTAATTATACAACCAAACTTGTATAATCCGCCCAGCCTAAATTTAATGCGAAAGTAAACCTCTGGAAATATTAATATTATCGAACGTAATAGATCGCGAAGGTAAATTGTTTTGCGAAGCATACACGCCTGTCCGTCTTCCAGTAATTACTGAAGTTCAAGCAGCAAGCAAGTAGGCCGGAGAACAATGATCATGCGTACGACCGTGAACTCGGGATATCGATTTTCACTAGTGACCTAGATCTGCGCAACCCCCATTTTAAATAACCAGTAGTTTGTTTATTCATTCTTTTCTTTTGTAGACAGGGCCGTATCCAGCATAAATAATTAATTAAACGCAACGTTATTAATCATTTCAACATTACGTTCCTCATTGAGTGTAACTAGGGAGTATTAATATTTGTTTACAGAAACGACTTCGACAAAACTAAGCCGACTTCCCGAGTGGATGGAATAGGACATCCAAATTCTCCGTCCAAACCTAGTGGATGCCCCAACGCCGCTGTCTAAGTATTAAATTCAAATTGTTTTCTCATTTTCTTCTCAATTTTATGTTTATGTTGGTTGTTCATAATGTTATTAGCCTAGTTTAAGTGTGAATACGTTAGATTTGTATATAATAGGATAATATACTATTAAACCGTTTTACTATAATTATTTCATGTGGACAGTGTAGAGCTAAAGTTTAAATCTTCCGACGAACCCACCCCCCTCTTTAGTTTCTAATCTAAAGACCGATTGCAGTTTAGCCGCGGCAAATATAAAAATTGTGAGAAAGGACCTTACAACATAAACATATATAAATGAAATCTTTTGAAAACAGTAGCAAATTACGACGTATTATCCAAATATTAAAAATCCAGTAATTATCTTTTCTATCGTGGTAACAACGGCGATTTGACAAACGTTTATCACAATAATAAAATAAAAGTAGAAGAACGGGTCCACATCTAGTAATGCATAGATTTCCAGTGAAGGACAAAAAATGCTCAAAACAATGGATTAAAGCTGTGGTGAGTATAAATTTCAGTTTTCATTAAAACCTCTAAATAGCGATTACCATTTTTTTGTGCAAAAAATGGCGGTTTGTTAATGAAAGAATAAATGAAAAAGGTATAGATTTTGGAGGCTATTATTATAAACTTTTATATAGATGTATCCTTCTTTCTTTCTTCACTTCCCTTTTGCCTGTTATGGTGCCGGTTTTCAGAAGTTCAAACAGTTCTCTCATTTTTGACTGTATTGAACCATGTTTCGTAGTTTTTTCGGTGTTTTCCACATGTTCTATTTTCTTTTCCAAAGATTTCCCTGGTCTTGCAATTTTCCTCTTTTTACTGATTTTTGCTTCTATGAGTATTTTGTTTTCCTTTCCCTTTTTATTCGCAATATATGTTCAAATCACCTCAATAGCTTCTTTTTAATTTTTTCCCTGTTGGTTTCCTCGTATATTTGTCTATTCTCCATTTATAGAACATTATTATACCTAATATTTTTCATAAAAAATTCATTTCTTTAGTTCACAGTCTCTTCTGGTGCTTTAGTTGAATGGGCTGTACTTCTAAATTATATGTATAATAATGCCGGTACGGCAAAACCATTACAAATTATTTTCTTTGTTTCGGGTGAGTTCTCTTTTTCCTAAAATCGTTTTGTTTATTGTACAGTAGATTTTTGTTGCTTTGTGTATTATACAAAGCAATGTTATAGCTATGACCTGTTAGAATCGGATTGTTCACTTTTTTGTATAGATAGGTAGTATTAGATTAATTTCCCTTCCTTCAAGTTAAGTGTTACGTCCTCAACGTCAATGGTCTCGAACCACTCGACGGAATCCACATTAGAAACAATTATTGTCCAAAGAACTTTGCCATTTTCACTACCACTTTCCGTGTTCTCAGAGTCGGAATTGAAAATTTGGTTTTAGCTTTCCTCTATTTCATGCAAAGGTTTGCTATGGCAAAATCGTCGATAATGTCTCTTTTTTAGGCACAGAACCACAATACGAACAGTTACTCCTACCCGTATCTCCGTGTCTGCATAAAATCTACCAATTTAAATTCACAAACTTACAGATTAAAAATTAACATAACTACGTTAAAGAACAACGTCTACGTAGGTATGTTATAAAAAATTTTTGATTGGTCCAAAATAGAAGTTTTACTGTACAGTTTTGTGCTTTGTGTGTCAATTAATAGTAGTCCAAATATCTAGTTTCCTATACAGTTTTTCATCTAAATCTGTTAAATTTAATTTAATTTAATCTAATGTCGATCGATCTCTTACAGGCAATGCAAATTTGATATGACTGTTACCGGAACAGTTAAGATGTAAATACGTTTGTAATGAGCATTTTTTGGGACCGGATAAAAGATTAAAACGATCTCCAATACCATATTCATCTAACCAATCGGAAGGTCAAACGCTATCTTAAAACATTAGCAGAAGCGTATATCCTAACCAATCTGACCCTTCTCGTGTTTTGGAATTTCCACATACGCCACAGAAAACTGTATTATCGTCGTCAGTTACACTAAAATCATTACCCAATTCTCCGGCAAGGCAGCAGTGGTTAGTTGATATTTCTGACTTACCTAGTCCTCAACCGTCAACCAAAATTAAAAGAAAATTATTCTGCCCATCAGATGTAGACACACCAACAAAGCAGCGTCTTAAATCAGCCGTACATTATCTAAAAAAAATTGCTTATAAAACTTCATCATTTTCAAAATCCAAGAAAAATACTATTCAATACAGCTGATTTCAAGAACATTTTGGAAAGGCGCTTTTATTTATCTCCCCAATCAAGAGCTCTTGTACGGATGCAATTGCTGCATACGAAAAAATCATCGTGGTTAAAGGATGAAAGAGATTTTGCATTAGGACTGTACTTCAAGTCTTCTGCTACATACAAAATGCTTCGTACACAATTAATATTACCATCTGTTTCGGTCATAAAACAATGTATTGGTAAAACGTCGTGCTTTAGAACGGAATTTAACGAGGCGCATCTTACTGGTTTAAAACAGAAAATTAATTCTATGTCCCAAGAAGAAAGATACTGTACATTGTGCTTTGATGAAATGTCGATCAAAAAGTTTTTGGAGTATTCAAAAGCGATTGATGTGATAGAAGGATTTCAGGATTTAGGCACATTGGGTAGAACAAATAAACTTGCGAAAGAGGTGTTAGTTTTTGTAGCTCGTAGATTATATGCACCTCGGAAAATTCCCTTGTGCTATTTCTTATATGCTAGCGCGACCAATCACACATCACTTAAAGACTTAATAATACTTGTAATTGGAATAATGAAAGAAATATGACTTGTATTAAAGGCTTTAGTTTGTGACCAAGGAACTAATAATCGTAGTGCTATTACAAGCTTGAGTGTAGTAGATACTAACGAACTATAATACTTTTTCTATCAAGAATGTAAATACTTTGTAATATATGATGTACCACATCTTTTTAGAAGTTTAAGGATAACTTATTAAGTGGAAATTTTGTACTTCAAAGTAAGATAATTAGTTTTAAATCAATAGTGAAAACATTTGATATCGATTAAAAATGTAAACTCGACGCTAGGTCATTACTGAAAATTACACCAGCACATCTAAACCCAAATGCATTTCAAAAACTATCTGTTACGTTAGTGGTACAAATTTTTAGTAACAGTGTTGCAGCAGCAACCCGTACTGCAGTACAATCTGGTGAGTTAGATGACGATATAGCAACGGCTACAGTAGAATTTTTACAACAAGCAAATAATTTGTTTGACTGTCTTAACTCTGTGCATTTATACTGTAAGCCACTTTGCTTACAATAATTAAAATGGTTTATTTTAATTTGCCTCGGCCTAGCTCAAATCGGGTCTTGTCTTAACAAGACGGGGGTGGTTCGTATTTTGGTGCTTAACACTGTACCCTTTGAATAATTACAATAAAATGTTTTAAACGTATATTACCTATTTCTTCTATAAAACTAAATAATCAGATACTAAACTAGGTGAATTAAATTACCAACAAGAAAAATTTTATATCAGTTAACCGGAGTGCCCTTTTTGGTTGGTCTCCCGTGGACGGTAGTGGTGGAGTTATTGGCTCCTGAGACGTTTCTGTGGAAATATAAATTATTGTGGTTCAATTGCTAGTGTGTTAGGACCAAAAAGTTCCTGATCCTGATAATGACGATTTATTTTGATTTATTACGAACGCTTAGGCCGGCCCTGTAAACGGTGGCGTGGTATTTATCAGGTGGCGTTGTGTAATATTCTTCGTATTACATAAGCAGGGGATAACAATCGCGCTGGTGTTTGTAAGCAGGTCAAAGAGAAAAATCAATAATTTAAAGTAACCTTGGTGCGCATGACTATTCTTATATGTGATTTGGCTTTCAGACTGAATAGATGTGAATTCAGTACTTGGAATTATTCACAAAGAACAGGTTAATATTTATACGTTTCTGAATGCAAATTGTTTGTACGCGTTTGATTATTTACTCTAACTGCTCAGTATGGTCTCAGGATTTCTTAATTAATTGAGAACGTATTAGATTGATTAATACATAACATTTAATTATGCCCGGCAATAGGAAGCATTATTTCTTTATTATTACAAAAACGTCTGTTATTGTTAAACGCGTATAACTTTCTTATAAGCGAAATTTATTCTACCTATTAAATACAGAGAAGACGGAGTTTATCACGAACTAATCTACGTTAGTTATTATTAAAAATTGCTTCTATTATTAATTGTGGTAAACTAATTAATCTGAGGCGGGTTTACACGACCTTTTAGGACTGCGTGAACTAAATTAAACAATTCTGTGAATTGTTTCAGACGGAATGCAGGTGTCTTAAGTACACGATTATTCTCGGGGTTAAAATGAGAGAATGTACACGTATAATGTTCGTAATTTATTATGATGCTGGTAAATTAGTCACGCCTTCGGGAATGAAATAGTGGATAGTTTTTCGTTGCGTGAACATATACCCGCGATACAGGAATGTTTATCTTACCGGATTTGCTTTATTAAGAAATATTATTAGAAGAATATCTAATAAATTGGAGTCGGTCCGCGAGACGCTGGAACACGTTTGATGCAATTTATTACGTAAACGCGCCACGGGTTCGTCTTTATTTAACCGGATGATTGTATGTGTAATATATGTTTAATGGAGAGCCATTTATAAGATTCTGGGTCCAGCCCGTCGACTGCTGCATAAAGGGATCTCCCGGGGAGCGGTAGAATTAGAGTGAATGCCCTTCTTGCCGCTGGAGTAAATGGAAGTTGACTTCAGGGCGTTAGCCCGCAGTAGCAACGTCCTGGTTTGTGTGTATGGTTGCAGAAGGTGACTTCAGTGACCAGCAGCTTGATTGTATGACGCTGATTTACAGGTGATGGCGGCGAAGTAACGCGACTAAAGATACACGACGGTTCAGGATGAACGGATGGGGCAATCGAGAAGTCGGCGACGTATACAACGAAACTAAGTACGGCAGGCGCGCACGGTTTGGTTATCGGTTCTCTAGATTCTAGATGCTAGAGACGCGAGAGTAGCGACTAGAGAGGGGAGAGCGGAGTGCGCAGAGAGTTTCTTCCGGTAGCGCCGCGGTCGTTATAGATAATTCGCGGTGGGTGGGTCCGGCTTCTATGCAGCGGTCTTCTGGCTGTGATTGGCTGAGGGTTCTCTGACGTAAGAGCATTTGATGCTTTTTGATATCTACGTCGGAGGGGATTAAAATTAATTATTGTGATGCAATATCGCGCAATCTTTTGCAATTGGTTTTAATATTATACAACTTTATCTAACTTGATTACTGTAGGACAATTAAAAAAAATAAGTAATTACAAAAATTTTAGTAAAGTTAAGCTGGATCTTTACAATACAGTAAAAACCGTTATAATTTCGCATTGTCTAAGAAAAATTAAGTAGTAGAGAGTACGTCACATAACTCTCTAGAAATATTTAAACAAATTAAAAAATTTGATGTCAAATCAAAGAAATTTTCCAGACCACCATCCTTTGATTCTTAATGTCGATAAATGCGATATTCGTGCTATATAAAGAAGACGAAGAACGAGGGAAAGAGTACATTTTAAGATCTCGACTAAATCAAGATGTACTTGAAAATTTCTTCTCTATAGTTAGACAAAGAGGAGGTTACAACTAAAATCCAACTCCACGAATGTCCAGATTAACGTTTAGAAGCTATTCCTATCAAATATTCTGAAACCGTTTAGTTCTTATAGTAACTGTTGTCAAGATACGGATACTTCCGTAACTGATGAATTTGAAGCATGTAAAATTATTGATGAGGAGCAGCTAAATACTCCTTCAACGCCTTTCATTGAAAAAGAAGCAGGAAACATGTATAGCGCAAAACTGGATGCTGAAGTCATTGAAATAACTGTATCACAATTAGAAGATTGTTCAATTACATATTTTGCTGCTTATTTAGGGAAAACATTATTTGATACTTATAGATGTGGCCAACTGTGATAAAGAATTTATGAAACAAGATTTATGTTTAGAAGATAAGTCTGAGCTACTGATTTTAAATAGACTTTATCAAAGTAAAACAGGCTTAAGGGGCTTACGAGCACCCAATGAACTACTTAAAACAGTATATGTTATGTTGGTCTTAAAGTGTTTATTGAACTTTTTTCAAAGTTTTATTTTGGGGAAAATCTGAAATCCAAACTAGTAAACGCAATTTTAAGTGAAATTAATCAAAAGAACACAGTTTTTTATATAGAAGATAATATTCATTGACCTCATAAAAACTTCATAATAGAAGCTCTTGTTACTGCACGTATTTGTTCAGAATGTAAACAACTTAGTAAAAATGTTGCCACAAATACACACTTCAGAAACATGATAAGTTGAATATAATAAAACATATTTAGATCTAGCCAAATTTCATTCATTACTCAATTACTTTTTTTTACAGTAATGAATAATTGTAATTCATTACTTTCAATCGTATATAACTATTTTTGTAATTATTCGTGAAAGTTGGTATTTGGGAAACTTTAGAAACAACAGGAAGAGGAAGGGTCTACCTGCACTTAATAGAATATTGTTTAGCTTCTTTTTATATCGTAAAAAGTAGTAAGTAGTCAACCATAAAATTAGGATGTTTTACAGTTTATCTTAAGATTATAGATGCAAATTTCAAGAGTTTTACAGAATGTCATACACCTAATTATTTTGTTTTGCGGGTACGTGGTGACTCAAAGGGATTTTAGGATTTACGATTTTAAAAGTTGCTTCGGGAAACGGACAGTAAATATTTTATGCTAGCTTTAATCTATACGTAGATTATTTTGAATTGTAAAAAAAGTAAGTGAAATAAAAAAAACATTTTTTAAGTACACCGTATCACCATCTCTACAAATTCAAATATTAATATTGGATTAGTCAGTATTTCTCATTGAATGCACTGATACTTCGATCTTAATACTTAAACCGAATACTGCAAAATTAGTATCTATTACATTTCGCCGGTCCTGATTCTAGTGTTTCTAATTTAAATAATTCTTTCGGCTTGACCATTAATTTGAAATTATTAATTACTTTATCTTAGTATTAAAAAAATATCAAACAAACGGTATTTTTATGAAATCGACAAAGCCGTAGAAATAAGTAAATAACGAGAAAATCCAGTGTGTCCGCAGCAGGTTTTTATTTAGCAGATTATCTTTA
This sequence comes from Vesta saturnalis, assembly GCA_036346205.1. Classification (NCBI taxonomy): domain Eukaryota; kingdom Metazoa; phylum Arthropoda; class Insecta; order Coleoptera; family Lampyridae; genus Vesta; species Vesta saturnalis. The sequence continues at coordinate 3,317,056 of JARFJB010001965.1, read as the reverse complement.
CTATTTTCTTAAATACCTAAGAATCTTATCAATAAGGGAATAATTTAATTAAGTCAATAATATCCTTGTTTATATACATTCATAAACCAGGAAAATATTAATGACAATAATTGAAACTAATTTAGAAATTTAGAATAAGTTACTGTGATTATACTACGCAATACGAAGTGAATTTGTAAAGATAAAGTAATCACACTGATTTTGAGTACAACCGCTGTAACGTATCTAGAAGTAATGGAAAATGTTTATATACATTCTAATTTGTAATTTTAATGTATTACTTTCAAAATTTGATAATTTGTAATCACTGCCAAATTTCATACTTTGATTAATATTCTGCTAATAAATGTTAAATGTTTCAATAAATTGCTGATTAAGAAATTTCTCGTTATTTATTTACGAAACCACTCTTTATAAAATTGCACGATTTTATCCATTGTATCATTGTGTATAAACACTGATTGTATACATTTTGTATATAAACAAGGAATGTATGGATCGATCGCGAAATGTTTTCGTACACATTAGGGTTTTCATAATTAAGCTGACATACGTCAAGAAATTGTTTTACGTATGTCGGGACTAACAGCGTGCGTAATTACCGCCATCGTGTGTAATTTTTTTATAATCCGAACCGGTTTGCGAGTTTGCATTTAATTTGTATTTGTTTTTTACTATCGCCATCTATTACGACTAAGAAATGTGTTTCCAAATAAAGCTACCTCATTCACTAACTAGAATATATATATATATATATATATATATATATATATATATATATATATATATTGTGATGTTTAATTATGAATTTATTTTAAAATGGCGACTTACACAATTTGTGGGGAAAAATTAAATAGTTTGTCTTTAGTTGGTAAAATGTTGAATGTAATTATAATGATTGAAGTAATTATTTTACTCTTAATGTTATATTTATTATATTGCACCGGACTAGCTCAAAATCTCATATGGGGATAGAGTTCAAGGAATTTAGTTGAAGATAATAATTTTGTAGTATAAGAAGTATCCTATATGTAATTGAATTTAAAGTATACAAAATGTTCTGAATATAATTTGCTATCCAACGCATGCGTTAATGAATTTAAGTAAAAATAAGTAACTGTCAAAAATGTCAGATGATTAAATTTAGAAAGTTTAATATTTAGAACCAGAATGAAAATTTTGAAAAAGAAAAGAAATTAATATCTTTACAGGTGTTTATACAAGTAAATATTTAAAATTCTTAACTAAAAACATGTACCAAATAGAAATTGCAGGAAAATAACAATGAATATTCACAATAGGTAGGGTTATAAAATTTGACTCACATATACAGTCCTTCCTGTTGATTGAATGATGTCTTCAAATACTTCAGCTGGATGCAGGCTATGTTCACTCGGTTACGGTAGTTACCAATACCCAACTGCTATCTCGGTTCTCGGTTGTCGAAGACACCAACTTCCAGGCTTATAGATGTTTTCCCCAAAAACGGCAAACTCCAAACACTTATTTATTACGGTAACTTTTTTATTTTAATGATTTTATAGCTCAATGAGTGATATCGTTTAAAATATATGTTTAAGTATTCAAGATTATTGTTAACAACACTTTTATTTTAGCTACCGATAATAAATTTTTATTTAAAAGGATTTGTACGAAGAAATAAAACAAACTTTGACCAAATAAAAATGGAATTTAATTTGGTAAACAAAAATTATTTTAAATTGGAAAACACGTAAACAAATCTTCACAAAATCGTAACATCAATTAATCGAACAGAATTATTTTTATTAAACGACAGGTATCGGAGACCGAACTATTTATTTCTATCCGACGATACAAAAACAAGTGCTCTCGAAAATTATTCGTAACGTAAAAACTTTTTAACGATAATAAATTAGGTTATGTATTCGCAAATTTAACAACACTGTTTTCACCTTTTACACTTTTTAAACAATTTCAAGAGAGAGAGTCATTTCCTGAGCGCTTGCTTTTATATGTTTCTGGTTGTTACACAAATTTCATTTTTTTTTCAGCCATAATGCAAAAATAACAATGGATCTGATTGGATGATTAAAATTACAAATTGTACATAAATGAAATTTTGGCCGTAACTTTCTTATGCATAATCGGAATTGAAAATTAAAAACGGAAATGAAAACTACGTGAAATTTTGAATACAGGGACACCTAACAAGCTATAATTCCTAACACTAATAAACGAAGTAACCTACTCTACTTAAAATAAGCTTTTAACTTTTTATACTTACAAGCTACACTAAAATTACTTGCAAAAATGGAATTCTGAGGACATTTTACATAAGAATACATATCTTTTATGTTCGAAACAATTAATTTAAAGAAAATTTTAAGCTTTTGTACTATTAGCTTAAATTCACCTCAGATTTAGCATAATTTAGCGGAGAAAAGCGCTGTATCCTTATAAAAACATATTCATATTGAGAAAGAACATCTATTATTTGCTTTAAGAGCAAAATCTACGTTTAATAAAGTGGAAAAAGTATAAAATTATGAAAAAAAACTAAAATTTACAATGTAACCAAACTTAAATCTAAAAATGAAATTTATTTATATTTCAAAATGTTTTTAACACTTAAAATGTTATGTTTAAGGTTTGTACTACTTGTCTTTATTGTTCTCACTACTTATTTGCAATGCATAATGTTATATAGTCTTGCATTGAAAAAGTCTCATCGTCTAACATTCTTTTTGAAATTTTTCACTATAAAATGTACGGCACTATAAATGTCTGTATGCCATAATGTTCTAAATGTTTTTCTTATTGTGAAACTTGTATTAATATTTTTGTCACTAATTCGCTACCAAAAATATGTGCGAAAATTGTCTATACTGTCCATATTATAACCCTTTTACTAAATTTTTGTATTTCCTGCCTTTAAAAACTAAACATACACTATCCCTAACATAATCCTAACTATATAGTCCATGTTTAAACACCTGTAAAATGTCTACTTGCCAAAATACCTTTGAAAAATTGAATTTTATTGTAATAATTGCAATACTAAAATGACTTTACGAAAATGGTGATATTTGACATTCTTGACAATTTTGGTAGCAGCAAATTGCTTTTTATGATGAAACCAAACTAAGCAAATGATATTCAGATCAATTCATATCAAATAAATTTATTTTAAACACATCGTGAACCAGATTTATGTAAAATAGTGTCTCGCACTTGTATTGAGCTAGAAATTACCCCTTTTTATTATCCAAATGTTATGTAAGCTGTCCGATACTTCTATTACCTCTTTCTGAACATCTCAAATTCCCCAATTCAAGAATGAAGATATTTTTGTAAAAAAAAAATATTAAGTTCTTTAATTGTCCTACCTATTAAAATTAAATTTTGAAATATGAATAACTTATAGAAGTATGAAAATTTTAGATTCATCTAGGCACTTCAATTTTATGTACATATTTACTTGCTACGCTAGGTACTTCATTTATCAACACCAAATTTTCTTGAATAATGTTTATAACTTCTTGCTTGTAACCAATGTGATTGATATCGAATTGCTCATCCTTTATAATTCTTTCCACCTTCAAATACTGGATATGCGGTTTATATAAATTTAATCTTTTATTGTAGGGCTGTACCCAGTTTAATTCATCTTTACCAATTCTTATCTTCATATATTGTGCATCGATAATCAATCTTAATTGCTTAATCATATCCATTCCGATTATTAACTCCATTTTTAAATTGTTAGTTATAAACCAATGTGTTTGAAAAATCTGTTCCCCTACCTTAGCTTCAGTATGTAGCATCCTATTTATAGTGCTAAGCTTCTTATCCGTAGCTGCCATAACTTCTATTTTGTTTATTCTGATGATCTCATTTTTAAATAAATCGTTATTCTCTACGATGATTTTCTCCTGTATTAATGAAATTTCTGATCCGGTATCAACTAATCCTAATAAATCTAAATTCTTAATTCTAATGTTAACAAAAGGTAATAAAATGTTTTCAGTATCTGGTTCTAAATTTTGTTCAACTTCTAAAAATTCCGTGGGATGTTGGTAGTTTGTCTTTACATTGTTGACAAGGAAGCTCGTGTTTAAAAATTTTGAACTGTTATTTTGTCGAAATCCTTCTGCGTACTCTCTTCTTGGTCTTGGGTTGCATGTACGATAGCATTGACCCAACTAATTCTTCCACAACTCGGTTCCTCCTTATCTTCTCGTACCTGGATGTTATTCACTCTCCTATTTTGATCATCAACGATCTCTTGGTACGGTCTTCTAGTTTCTTTTGGCATATCATTTCTACGATGATCCTTTCCTTCATTCTCCCTATTATTTTGATGCTCCCGTTCATTATCCTTGGCTTGATTGTTATTATTAAATCTGTTTCTATCATAACCATTGTTGTATCCCCCTCTTCTTTGTTGGAAGTTGTTCCTTTCTCTTCCCGATCTATAATTGCTTTCCCTATTGTTGCCGTTTTGGAAATATTCTCTGCGATTGTCAGCACGATGATATTGATTTTGATAATCCCTCCTGTCATTTCCATAATTCCTATTATAATTTTCTCTTCTATTTTCCTCTCTTTCGTGCCTGTAATTATATTCCCTCCTGTCATTCCAACCATTCCTAGGGTTAAATTCTCTCTTTTCGTAACTATTCTGATGCTGTTCGTACGCATCGTATCTTCGTAAGAATTGCAATAGTGAAGTTATGTTGTCGATATTTTGCAGAATAATGTTTTCTGCCACATTATTCTCCAGTTGCCTTGCCAAATATTGTACTATCTCTTGTTCATTCATCGGTGGTGTGAAATATCTTGCTATTTGATATTTCTTCATCACATAAATCTCCCTCGAAGTGCCATAGTTTTTGTCGTACTTCGCCCTTGAAAATTCTTCCCTTATTACATTTTGTTGGACGTCACTCCAATATTGTTTGGTGAATAATTCCTTGAAGTGCTTATAATCGGTACATTGCTCTTGTACTAAATTGTACCATAGTTCGGCATTCCCTTTAAGCATCTTTCTTACCAAACGCATCCTTTGTTTATTGTCCTTGATGTCATTAAAATACTCTTCGATATTCTTTAAAAATAGCATTGGCGATTCTTGCTTCCTGCCTTCAAATTTATATGGCATCTCTTGATTCCACATGCAATTTTCCCAGCCGATTTGAAAATTTCTAGGTGTTTCTCGTTCTTTTAGCTCTTCCAGTTCATGATCGTACATTCTTAATTTATTGCAAATTTCCCCTATCTGTTTCTTGTTCTCATCCTTGTTCCTATCCACCTGGAAACATATTTGTTCGTGGATGTCTTGTATCCTTCCTACTTTATCATTTATTTCGTGAGAAGCCTCTTCTCTTAGACGGGTTTCAGTCCTAATATTTTTATCCAACTTGCCGATCTTGTCATCTGCATCTTCCTTATTGTCGATAATCGTTCCCCATAACTTATCATTTTCTCGGTGCATGCTGTTACTTAATTCTTCCTTCGTTTTCTCCATTCTATGCACTAATTTCTCCTTATCGTTCTCCTACTTACTCATCTGTCTATCGATACTTTCTTGTAGTCGTCTCATGTCCTCCTTTCTATTCTCTTCTGCTTCTTTCATGTCTTGCTTCCTATTTTCTTCAAGCTTGTTAAATTTACTGTCGATATTTTCCTCAGCTTTTATTCTATTTTCTTCAAGCTTGTTAAATTTACTGTCAATATTTTCTTCTGCTTCTTTCTTGTCTTGCTTTCTACTTTCTTCGGCTCTCATTAACATCGCTATAATCATGTCCACGTCTAAGCTTTTGCTTTCTCTAACTGGACTTCCCTCTTCTTGTTGTGCTTCAACATTCTTTTCAATATGCTCCATCTTTGTAACAAGATCCTGTTTTCGCTCTTTTACCTCAATATCTTTAGGCCCGTAAACTCTACCTGATCTTGTTACTCTACGATCTTGCATTAACTAATTATACTAATTAAATTTACCCCTTTTTGTAAAAATACTAACACTAATAAACACAATAAACAATAAACAAATAACAAATAACACTAAACGAAAAATGAAAAACTAGATACCTATAAAATTTTTTTGTGCTTTTATATCAAAATCTTCAAACTAAATTTTGCCCACACGTTGCGGCGACAATAAATTGTGATGAATGTAATTATTGATTTGAATTAAAATGGCAAATTAAAATATATGGCGACTTACACAAATATGAGGAAAAATTTAAGTTATTTAGAATTTTGGTTTGAGGTAAATTTAAATGTTGTATGTAATAATAATGATTGAAGTAATTATTTTACTCTTAATGTTATATTTATTATATTGCACCGGACTAGCTCAAAATCTCATATGGGGATAGAGTTCAAGGAATTTAGTTGAAGATAATAATTTTGTAGTATAAGAAGTATCCTATATGTAATTGAATTTAAAGTATACAAAATGTTCTGAATATAATTTGCTATCCAACGCATGCGTTAATGAATTTAAGTAAAAATAAGTAACTGTCAAAAATGTCAGATGATTAAATTTAGAAAGTTTAATATTTAGAACCAGAATGAAAATTTTGAAAAAGAAAAGAAATTAATATCTTTACAGGTGTTTACACAAGTAAATATTTAAAATTCTTAACTAAAAACATGTACCAAATACAAATTGCAGGAAAATAACAATGAATATTGACAATAGGTAGGGTTATAAAATTTGACTCACATATACAGTCCTTCCTGTTGATTGAATGATGTCTTCAAATACTTCAGCTGGATGCAGGAATTTCATTGAGGTATTTACCAAGTCCTGAATTATGTATTGTTTGTTACACCTAATTCAGGCTTATATGTTTTCCCAAAACGGCAAACTCCATAACAATTATTTATTAAGGATAATTTTTTAAATTTATAATGAATTTATAGCTCAATGTTCTGATATCGTTGTAAAATTATGAATTTAAGTAATCAAGAACTGTAAATTGATTAACAACACTTTATATTTAGACCGATAATAAAGAAAATTATTTATTTAAGTTTTAACAATATTTAAATCTTAATAAACATAACAAATACTTGCCAAAAAAATGGAATTTAAATTTGTAAAAGATACATTATCTTCTTAATGTTGAAAATGTTTAATAGACAAATTTCACTTTAGTAAATCTAACACTCAATTTAACATTAATCAGAATGTATTTTTTAAAACGGCAGTATCAATTTGGAGACCGAACTTTTATTTCTATCCGATTTATACAATGAAAGTGATATTTGAAAATATAATTCAGTTAAGTAAAAACTTTTTAACGATAATAAATTTTATTTAAATTTAACAAAATGTTTTACCATAATACTAAATGTTTATTTTATGGTAAACTTGTATTATATTTTTCACTAATTTACCAAAAATATGTTGCGATAAATTGTTATACTAGTCCATATTAAAAAGTCTCTCGTACTAAATTTTTGAAATTTCTCACTATTAAAATTACTAAACATACTATCCCTAACTAATTTTTCTATGAAACTTATTATATTTTTATAATCACCAAATGTAAAATGTCTATCTGTCCATATAATAACCTTTACTAAATTTGTATTTCCTGCCTTTAAACTAAATCAATATCCTAAATAATCCTAACTATAGTCCATGTTTAAACACCTGGTAAATTTCTACTTGACAAATTTTGGAAAAAATTGAATTTTATTGTAAATTCAAACTAAAAATGACTTTACGAAAATGGTATATTAACATTTTACAATTTTGTTACAACATTCTTTATGATGAAACCAAACTTAAGAAAATATTCAGATCAATTTATATCAAATAAATTTATTTTAAACAATTACCAGATTTATGTAAAGTGTCTCGACTTGTACTTTTCTGAAATTACTTTACAAATTATTATATTATTAAATATATATATATATATATATATATATATATATATATATATATATATATATATATATATATATATATATATATATATATATATATATATATATATATATATATATATATACTATAAATGTCCCAGATAACATTTCCAGCGTGGGGATCTCGCTTATTATAAAAGATACAGATTTAGTTAAATTAGATGAATTACTCCTAAGGATTAGTGAAATTATAGGACACTCTCAATTTCCAAATTTCCATGTATTTTAAGACTTATGGCAAGAAAAGAAAATGTCAAATTTCTTTTCTTGTAATATCTTTTTATATTAGACATATAAATTTTATTTGCACTTAAGATATTTTTATGCAGAATTTAAATATCAATTTGGATTTTTTTGCACTTTCTATTTTTAGTTTCAACCCTAAATTAAATTTTTCTTATGGAACGACAAGTCGGCTTTGAAATAATTGATGGTGTTTTTTATCCTCTTTACAATGATATAGCACATGTACTATCTATTTTAAAAACAACAAAGAAAATTTAAAAAATGTATTTTATTAAAGACTCTAACAATAAGCAGGCCGTGAAACATAAAAACACAATCGAATTTAATGTCACTTAAAAATTACTCGTTCCAGAATATTTTGTGTCAAACATGGCTTTATTTACTAATACTGAAAAGTTTGATATGTTGAGTTGTTACATCTTGTCTCATAAAAATAGTATAGAAGCTGAACGAATGTACTTGAGGCTGTATCCTGAAAGAAGGCAGCCCAGTGCTCACTACAGAAATTTGGTAATTAATTTAAAAGAATATGGTTCATTTTCAATACCTACTAGAAATCCGAAATTACGGAATGAAGATGCAGAACTAAATGTATTACAATCAGTTATTGAAAATCCTTCAACATCTGTTAGAGAAATTGAACATAACACTGGTATTTCAAAAACTACATCACAAAGAATTTTAAAACGTCACAGGTATCATCCGTATAAGTACACCATTCTGCAGGGACTTAGAGATGGAGATCAGGGGAGAAAATTACAATTTTGCCAATGGTATGTTAATCAATGTGAGAATAACGATAATTTTCCAGCTACGATTTTGTGGTCTGACGAAAGCAGATTTACAAATAATGGCCTTTTCAATCGACACAATGTTCACTTTTGGGACCGTGAAAATCCTCACGTTGTTAAGGAAAGTCGGCATCAAGTAAGATTTGGTTTTAACGTCTGGTGTGGCATTTTAGGCGCTAAACTTATTGGGCCCATATTTTTTAACGAAACATTAAATAGTGAAAGGTATTTGAATTTACTACAAACTGATTTAGAAAATAAACTTGATGATTTACCACTGATTGAGATTATTAATATCTGCTTCCAACAAGATGGCGCCCACCCACAATTCAAACATCATCAGCGAATATCTTAATAATCGGTTTCCAAATTCATGGATTGGTAATCGAGGGCCGATTTTATGGCCACCCAGATCTCCAGACTTAACGTCCTTGGACTTTTTCCTTTGGGGCTACGTAAAAAATCGAGTGTACGTGCAAACATTTGAGAATGCCGAAGATCTTTGTGAAGCTGTTCTTGCAGCATTTGGTAGCATTAAACGCCAAAAACTACGCAGAGCAATTACGTCGACACTACGCAGGGCACAATTATGTTTAGAACGGAATGGTCAATTGTTTGAACATCTTTTATAATTAGATAATTATCTCCAATACTATTACCTGCTTAACTCTCGTGGTTATCTATTATTTGTCGTTTTCTCATGTTTCACAGCCTACTTATTGTTAGTCTTCAATAAAATACATTTTTTTAAATTTTCTTTGTTGTTTTTAAAAATAGATAGTACATGTGCTATATCATTGTAAAGAGGATAAAAAAACACGATCAATTATTTCAAAGCCGACTTGTCGTTCCATAAGAAAAATTTGATTTAGGAGTTGAAACTAAAAAATAGAAAGTGCAAAAAAAAATCCAAATTGATATTTAAATTCTGCATAAAAAATATCTTAAGAAAGTGCAAATAACAAAAAAGATATTACAAGAAAAAGAAATTTGACATTTTTTTTTTCTTGCCATAAGTCTTAAAATACATGGAAATTTGGAAATTGGAGAGTGTTCTATAATTTCACTAATCCTTAGGAGTAATTCATCTAATTTAACCAAATCTGTATCTTTTATAATAAGCGAGATCCCCATGCTGTAACTGTTATCTGGGACACGTTGTATATACAAGAAGTTCTGTACCAATGGAGAAAAAGTTTATCTTACATTTCACAAAAAAATATATTCTTGATAAAAATCTCTGCATGACTTGTAGATCCATAATCAGGTACAACATTTTTAAAACATTGGCTGGAATACAGAGAAAATAAAAAATGATGATTTGGATGGAGAGCAAAATACGTTCGAACTATAGTGAAGAGCAAAAAACCGCTGCCAAATCCGCCATAATGCTTTCTGATATATGTAAATAAACAACCACAAAGCCCACAATACCTGAATTTGAATCATATCGGTTTTTAATCACGATAATCTCCCATCTGCAATTTTGAATTTTTTAATTTTGACAAATGATTTATCCTTAGCGATCTTAAAAACTCCCGATACCCCACTTTCAAAACAATCGATTGATAAATACACAATTTTGTACCCTAAAAACGGTGCGCCACTAGTTATTATATATTTTTACTTTCTTGCTAAACAAGAAAGTATTGCGATCAAACAAAAATCGAAAAAAATAAGTTGGGTTATTTTGATGTTTTACGAATCCCTGAACCCGAAAAAATAAATTTTAGAAAATATTTCAAAATGTCTGTGTGTGTGAGTGGGTGTGTGTGTGTGTGTGTGTGTGTGTGTGTGTGTGTGTCTGTGTCTGTGTGTGCGTGTGCGTGTGCGTGAGCGTGCGAGTGCGAGCGCGTGTGAGTGTGCGTGTGCGTGAGCGTTAGTGTGATTGTGAATGTGAGTGTGAGTGTGAGTAGTGAGTGTGAGAGTGTGTGAGTGTGTGTGTGTGTGTGTGTGTGTGCGTGTGTGTGCGTGTCTGCGTGTGTTTGTGTGTGTGTGTGTGTGTGTGTGTGTCTGTGGTCACTCGCCTGCCGAAACTATACGGACGATTTTGATGAAATTTGAAATGAAGGCCTACTCGTATGCAATGCAATTTTTTGCACTTTTTTAAAACTTTCAAAATTGGATATGGCCGCAGTTACAGTCACATATACATTTTTTTTGTAGAAATTTATATTTCCGATACCGTTCAAGATATAAAAGAATTGGAAATAGATATGCGTAGTTAAATAAAGGTTCTTTAAAGAGATTTCTCCACATAATAAATTATGGTATGAATTTAGCTACATTTAAGGGGTCAAACTTACTTATTATTAGAAATTGATTGATTCAAAATTCCCTCCAAGCATTTTTTTTTGTTTTTTTTATATTTTCTAGGGAACTAGCCACTCTTATGAATGCAACTAACCTGCTTCTTCTAAAGCTACTAGTATTGGAGATACGAATTTTCAAATATTTAATATTGATATTGTTATTGCTTTCTATTTTGGTTACAAACTTAGGACTTTGTAAATAAGCTTTGTTCATTTGCGCTAATGAAATGATATTATCCTGATGAAAACACTACTTCCGGTTTTTCCGGATATTGAAAACATTCCTCATATTGCTGGTATAACATACACATATTCTTACTTTATTTTCAACCTACACGTACCGGGTGGCCAACTAAGAACGGCCGTCGGCCATATCTCAGGAATGGATTATAGCACAGGTTTGGGAAAAAAATTTTATAACAAAATTGGCCTCGAGAAACGCATGGAAATTATTTTCAGAATTGTAGGTCCACCGCTAGATGGAGTATTTGACAGTTAAAATTTTAAAAAGCTAAATTTTTCAAAATTTACTCAATTAAGGGGAATATTAAATATTATAATCAGATTTCTCGACAAACTCTGCATATTTTCTATTTGACAAGTTTTAGTCTATCTCTTCAAATAAGGAGTGGGGGAGAGTGGGAACCTTGTTACGAAAAAACGCCTTTAATTCAGGTTCTGCTTGACCGATTTTAATAAACTTGATGTTGTTTGAAAGAGCTTTTGTTAAACAATAGAAAATTTGTAAACTTGAAGCAATCTGATTAATAACATAAATGCTAGAGGGCGCTGTTTAATATTTTTTTAATATTGTGTTTTCTCTTTACAATTTTAAATGAAAGCATAAAAATTTAAGTAGGTCTTTAAAAAGTAGACTAAATTAGTAATGAAACAGTGAAAACCGCAAGTCGATAATCCATTCCTGAGATATGGCCGACGGCCGTTCTTAGTTGGCCACCCGGTACATATGTAGGTATAGAAGGTTATGCAAGCGACTTTTTTTTCACTATCGCTAAATCGACTTATTAGCTCATTTTACTACTTTTGGCCAGATTTCGTCAATATCGGCCATGATGTCTGGATGTCTCGCAGAGGGGGGAGGGGGTTATTAGGGTCAGTTTTTGGTTTTCCTTAAATATTTCAAAGATATAAAAATACCCCATATATTTTTTAGTATTTTGCAAGAAAGTCCTTTAATGCACTAGCATTCACCTACTTATTTTTATTTTATTTTGAAATTATATAAAAAATGACTGACCAACAATATTTAAAATTGTTGTAACCGTGTGTGCCAACGAGATAAAATGTATACACTTTATTTATAAAATGCGCATACATTAGTAGAAACAAGATATTTATAACCGATAAAACATAAAAATATGCTAACTATGAGACCAATTGTATCCTCGATCAACGCACCTAACGGTAATTGGGCTAAATATCTTACTGAAATATTGACTAAAACCTATAATAACAACAATGTTTATTATATTAAAGATTCGTTTGCCTTGTGCAACTATATTAATAATGTTAAAATCCCCGTTGGTTATATTCTAGTTAGCTTTGATGTGGTTTCTTTGTTCACTAACTTACCTTTATACGTTATCCTGAAAATCATTGACAAACATTGGAATGACATTTTTTTAAATTTTAATACAGTACTAAGATTCATATTTGAATCTAATATCTTAGTTTTTAGTAATAATTTAGCAATATTTGGTACTCCTATGGGATCATCAATTTCGCCCATTCTATGCAACTATGATCTTGATGACCTTATAGACGAGTGTTCTACCAAGATTCCTTTCTGTGCCCCTTTTATCAATCGCTATGACATCTTGCTAGCCTTACCCGAAGAATAAGTAGAACTTGTCTTGAATATATTCAATAACTATAATGAACATATACAATTTACATGTGAGAACACAATCGATGTATTCCCTTCTTAGGCATGGTAGTCCATCGAGAAACTAATAACATCCTTAAAACAGAATGGTACATAAAACCCAGGTTCATTAGTTATCACTCTCAACATTCTCCTAGGATAAAAACAAATTTGATATTAGCACTTAAAAATAGCGTTATCAAGCTTTCGCATCCGGACTATATCAAGAAGGGTTTGACGTTAGTGAGAAGTATATTGATAGAAAACTCTTCTCCAAAGACGATTATTAATAAATTGTTATTCACCACTACTAGGCACAACAACTATGGACATATTTCCAATTTAAATCTTGTTGATGGAGACCAGGACAACCATGCTATAGAAAGGAAAAAAACTCATTTTTTCACTTCACCGTTTATTCCAAATTTAACTCACAAATTAATACACATTTTTCAAAATTTAAAAATAGCTACCAGAAACATCAAAACTGTAGCACTTTTGTACACGAAAACAAAAACTCCACTAAAGCACTAGAAAAATCCAACGTGATTTATTTCATATCTTGTTCGGATAGTAAAAATGTGTACATTGGTCAAACGTCAAGATGTCTGTTGGGGAGAATTACATCACATAAAAGCGATGTGAAGCGTAAGATTCTATCCTGTGCTTTAGCCGAACATACCATTAATGAAAACCATGTGTTCGATTATAATAACGCTAAAATAATAGAGTCCATAGAAAATTATGGGAAACGAATTTTTTTAGAAATAGTATACAGGGTGAGTCATTAGTGCGCCGTCGGAAGATCCTGGCTTTATTATTAAAAATTAAAAAAATGTTATAGCGCCGATCTATATCAGGCTTAGATGTGCATCGAATAAAGATAGTTTCATCCCTATAGGGTGTTTCATAATTGCAGGACCGGACTCAGCTTTGTTTTGTTAAATGGAACCCTATATTTATTTAATTTTATTATTAATTGTCTTGTTGAATGCTAAAAAACGGTACTTCGTTTTTAAATTTATTCTGTGGCGTTGCCAAGTTAGAGCATTTTTTCTTTAAAAAAGTGAAAATTTATACCTTTACTTAAATTGTTCTGAAGACTTTAACATTAACAGTAGAACTGTAAGGTTTGGCAGACGGGTAAACAAGACCTTGCTATATCTTTTGACCTTCATACTTCCTGATTATACTATACTGGGTGTTTACAAAATATGGTCAATTTTTCCAAATTTGAAATGACCATAACTTTTGTTTTTTAAATGGAACACAAATCACCATAACTTTTGTTTTTTAAATAGAACACCCTATATTTTATCATGTCATCGTGTTCTACTTTTAATTCTCTTACTTTTTTATTAAGCATGTAATATACCTAACGTTACGCGTTCTCGAAATATTTAAGATTTGTTGCAAAATTAATGACAATTGTGACAAACTGGACGGTCTACACAAAAGTAATAAAGCAAACAAAAGAATTTGTATTTGAAAAGTCATAAATTATTGAGAAAATTATAATAAGTTATAACTAAATCAAATGCTCGATGTGTCCACCATTTTCTTGCAAACAGGTGTGAATTCTCCTCAAAAAAGAATCTGCAACATTTCGCAGCATATTTTGGTTAACCATTTGAAATGTATTCCGTATTCTAATTTTTATATCTTCTTTGGTGGTAGGAGATTCTTGGTATACTAAGCTTTTAATATAACCCCACAGGAAAAAATCTAATTTTGTCAGATCAGGGGTCCGAGCTGGCCATCCTACTGGCCCTCCTTTCCCAATCCATTTATTGGGAAACGTTCTGTCTAGATGTTCTCTAACAATGCGACTATAGTGGGGAGGCGCACCACCCTGCTGAAACCACATCCTTTGACGTATGTCTAACGGCAATTCATCAAGGAGCGAAGGTAACTCATTTTGAAGAAATTCAAGATAGGTTTGACCATTAATGTTTCTTTCAAAAAAGTAAGGTCCAATTATATGGTTCCCTACTATCCCTCCCCACACATTCAAAGACCAGCAATGCTGATGATCTATTCTTCTAATAGCGTGGAGATTTGTATTGTCATAATAATGGAAATTATGCCTGCTCACAAAACCATTTTTGTGAAAGGTTGCTTCGTCGGTCATCAAAATGTGTTTAAAGAAATCATTGTCCTGTCGTAATCGTTCCAGTGCCCACTGGGAGAATTCCAAGCGTCTTTGAAAATGATTTGCACTCAGCTCTTGGATTAGTTGAAAATGGTATGGATGAAATTTATTTTTTCGAATAATCTTGGAAACACTAGTTTGACAAATACCTAAATCAGCACTGAGGTTTCTTGTGCTAACCTTTGGATTTTCCATTACACAAATACGTTTTCTTCGTTTATAACCCTTTTTTCTCGTGCTTTTCTTTCGTATTATACATGCCCTGTTCTTTCAAATCTTTCTTTGAGTTTTTCAAATATCCTTGGATCAGGATGCCTGCGCTCAGGAAATCGTTGTTGATAAATTCTGGAAGCAAGAAATGAATTTCTTCACCTTCGCCCAAAGCGTAGACCATTTCAATACATTCATCTTGTGAAAATTTCATTTTTCACACTAAACTGAGGAACTAGTGAATGACGCTTAAGCCAAACATCAGGAATTATAAATCGCAAGCCTACTGGATGCCCTTTTTACACTTATTGCCATATTATAAAATTATGATTTTAAAAACTCGAAGTAAACCTTTGTCCATTAGTGTTTATTGGACCATATTGTCAACAAGACATTTACGATTTGTAAATATTCAAAGCAAAAGTCATGATTATTTTGTTAATTTTGCAACAAAGCTTAAATATTTCGAGAACGCGTAACGTTAGGTATATTACATGCTTAATAAAAAGTAAGAGAATTAAAACAGAACACGATGACATGATAAAATACAGGGTGTTCCATTTAAAAAACAAAAGTTATGGTCATTTCAAATTTGCAAAATTGACCATATTTTGTAAACACCAGTATAGTATAATCAAAGTATGAAGGTCAAAAGATAGAGCAAGGTCTTGTTTACCCGTCTGCCAAACTTTACAATTCTACTGTTAATATTAAAGTCTTCAGAACAATTTAAGTAAAGGTATAAATTTTCACTTTTTAAAGAAAAATGTTAACTTGGCAACGCACAAAATAAATTTAAAACGTAGTACCGTTTTTAGCATTCAACAAGACAAATAATAATAAAATTAAATAAATATAGGGTTCCATTTAACAAAACAAAGCTGAGTCCGGTCCTGCAATTATGGAACACCCTATAGGGATGAAACTATTTTTATTCGATGCACATCTAAGTCTGATATATTTTTTTTTATTTTTAATAATAAATCCAGGATCTTCCGACGGCGCACTAATGACTCACCCTGTATATTAATCAGAATCCCATTGTTAACAAAAAATCCGACATCAAAAATCTTAGTAGTATCTAAAATTACATCCTTACATTTGACAAGAAATAATAATAATATAGTTAACATGTTTTATGATGTACGTGTTTTTTTTTGTTTTTTTGTGGGTAGGTTATAAATAAAAATAATAAATAATAATTTTTTCAGATGAGTAGTGTTTATTGTTATATATTTGAATTTTTCCTTACTCTGTTTTATCAACTTAATTTTGTGGCAATTGTATCGTCTGTATGGTAGATAACCGTGGTTATTTGTGGAAAAAAAAGTGTTGTTTGTGTTTTCAATGAATGTTATAATAAGTGACGATTATTCTTTATGAGAAATAATTCTACTTTTTTATTAGCCTCACGACATGTAAGTTTCTTTATTATATTAATTAGTTGTAAGACGTGCTCTTATGTAACAATTTTTATTTTTTTGTCTTGTTTTAGCTGTCTTGAAAAAGAGATTAAACAGTCTCGAGGTTTGACATATATCAAAGAGTCTTCTTTTCACCCTGGCCTAATTAGACTTTATTAAGTTAATTGCTTAAAAAATTTTATTACATATATATATATTGTAATGTATAATTTAAATTTATAGTTTAATTATATTTACTATATTCAAATGGGGATCTCAATTGGGATAGGGTTCAGGATTTAGTTGAAGATAATATATTTTTGTATAGAATATCCTATACTTAATTGAATTTGACGTATAAAATTTGTTCTGAATAAGTTTTGCTTTCTAACGCATGCGTTACTGACTTTAAATGTAAAATAATTAAAGCTGTCAAAAAATGTCAAATAATTAAGAAATTTTAATGTTTGGATCAAAATGTGAAAATTTAGAAAAAAAAAAAAAAAAGGAAATGATTTGCTTCTCAGGTGTTTACACAGGTAAATAATTGAAAATTCTTAATTAATAACATATAACAAATATTAATTGCAGGAAAATACCAATAACAGGGTTATAAAAAAATTTTAAAAACTCACAGATACAATCCTTCCTGTCGATTGAAAGATGTCTTCAAACTTCAGCTGGAGGCAGGCAATGTTCACTCGGATGTTGTTGTTACGAATGTCCAACTGCTATCTCGGTTCTCGAAGACACCAACCTCCAATCTTCAAGATGTTTTCTTTCCAAAACGGCAACCTCCAAACACTTATTTACTATGGTAACTTTTATTAAAATGGTTTTAAATCTTTATGACTGATTTCGTTTAAAATATTATTAGTATCCAAGATTTTTATTAACACAATTTTATTTTAGTTACCGAAAATATAATATTTATTTAAGAGGAATTGTCCGGATAAATAAAACAACTTTTCACCAAATAAAAATGGAATTTAATTTGGTATATCAAATTATTTTAAATCGGAAAACATGAAAACAAATTTTACACAAAATCGTGACATCAATTAATCGTACAGCAATAATTTATTAACAACGACAGGTATCGGTGACCGAACTATTTAATTTTGACCGAAGTTATAAAACAAGTGCTCTCGAAATTATTCGTACCGTAAACTTTCTCGACGAAAATAAATTAGGTTATGTAAACACTAAATTAGCAACACTGTTTTAATCTTTTCACTTTTGAACAAAAACTGAGAGAGAATGACTTCCTGAGCTCTTGCTTTTATAGGTTTCTGGTTGCTACAGAAATTTCAATTTTTACAGCCATATTGCAAAATTTACAATGAATGTGATTGGCTAATCAAAATTTAAGAATTGTACAAAATGGAATTTTGGCCGTAACTTTCTTATACATGGTCGGAAATGAAATTTAAAAACAGAAATGAAAACTATGTGAAATTTCGAATAAAGGACACCGAATAAGCAATAAATCCTACCACTAATAAACGAAACAACTTAATCTAATCAAAATAAGCTACTAACTATACACACTTACAAGCTACACTAAAATTACTTGCAAAATGGAATTCTGAGGACAATTTACATAAGAAAACATATCTTTTAAATTCAAAACATTTACTTTAATGAAAATTTTAAGTTTTTAAATTTGTCTAGAAATCACTTATTTAATAATTTTGCGGATAAAACGCTGTATCCTTATAAAACTTATTTATATTGTGAAAGAACATCTATTATTTGCTTTAAGAGCAAAACTAAATCTAATAATATGGAAAAAGTATAAAATTATGTGAAAATCTAAAATTTACAACGTAACCATACTTAAATTTTAAATATGAAATAAATTCATATTAAAAATGTTTTTAGCACTTAAAATGTTATGTTTAAGGTTTGTACAACTTGTCTTTATTGTTCACACTACTTATTTGCAATGCATAATGTTATTTAGTCTTGCATTGAAAATGTCTCATCGTCTAACACTGTTTTGGGATTTTTACACTATAAATTGTACGGCACTATAAATGTTTGTATGCCAAAATGTTCTAAATGTCTTTCTTGTTGTGAATCATTTATATAAATTTGTCACTAATTCACTAACAAAAATGTGTGCGAAAATTGTCTATACTATCCATATTATAACCCTTTTAACTAAATTTTGTATTTCCTGCCTTAAAACTAAACATACCTTATCCCTAACATAATCCTAACTACATAGTCCATGTTTAAACACCTGTGAAATGTCTACTTGCCAAATTAACTTTGAAAAATTGAATTTTATTGTAAAATTGCACTACTAAAATGACTCTACGAAAATGGTGATATTTAACATCTTTGACAATTTTGGTAGCAACAAATTGCTTTTTATGATGAAACCAAACTTAGCAAAGATATTCAGATCAATTTATACCAAATAAATTTATTTTAAACACATCGTGAACCAGATTTATGTAAAATTGTGTCTCGCTTGTTGAGCCAGAAATTACCCCTTTTATGACCCAAATGTCATGTAAGCTGTCCGATACTTCTATTACCTCTTTCTAAACATCTCAAATTCCCCAATTTAAGAATGAAGATATTTTTGTACAAGAAAATATTAAGTTCTTTAATTGACCAAAAATTAAATTTTGAAATATGGATAAATCATGGGAAAAAACCTCTACTACTACCATCCTTTATATTGACTAATTCATATGTTAAAAACATTTTTTACCCTATACGGACCTTCATAGGTAGTAAGAAAATTTTTTTACCAATTTAAATTGATTACTAAATCTCCTTTTAAAAACCTTCTTTTAATTTTGGCAGAATGTTTCTTTTCATAATTATCTAAAATCTTCCACAACTTTCTTTGACTTCTAAGCAAATTTTCAACTTCAATTTCTTCTTCTTGTTGCCTCCAGGGTCTTTCTGGTATAATCTTTTTATTAATTTTCGGAGCTACCTGTGTTCTAACATTGGTACTTCATTGATGCACTTCTCTATGACCAAGATACTTCACCCAAGCATTATGTTTCTCATGTGAATATTCTTAAAAATTTAATCACTTCTTTGATATATCTTTCGGCTGGGTTTTGAGGGTCTGATCGAAAGAAATATATCTTTATTCCCATCTCTTCGAACCTTTACAAATTTAGTTCTGAAATAAGTATTGTTAATATAGCTTTTGGCTTTCCTGTTTTTTTTCCATGAAATTAGCTTGTCTTGCTGTGCATTCCCTGCTAGGGTATAATTTTATAAATTTAAAAAAATATCGACGATTACTAATATATTTTTATATCCGTTCTGACCAGGTACAAATTTCCAATATAGTCAATTGCTATTATTTCTAATGGTTTACTCACTTTTATACTTTTGACAAGGTTGAAATTAGGTGGTTCTTTCTTTAGCTAATAAAAGCTCACATTTATTTATAATATTCTTGACATATGTTAAATCCTTCTTTGCATAGGAATTTTTCAAAATAAAACCATTTTCCTTAATTCTAATTTCCTTTGTTAACCTTGTAAATTTCCTTCCTTCTATAATTTAAATATATCCTCAAATACCCAAAGGTAATCCTATATTCTTAAAATTTTTTTTCTAAAATTTTGAATTTCAGTTTAATTTTGAATTTTTCCTAATAATAAAATTTTAATTTGTTTCTGGTAAACAATGGCCATGTTCCTGCTTGTTTTTTCTAGCATTTTAAAATTTGAAAGAAAAAAATGGGTCTTTTCGTTTTGTTTTTGCATAATTTGCTGCATTGCATAGAAAGATGCATCTGTCCTGAGTATAAATGGTAACTTAAAATTAAAAATCATATTTGTAAATAAACTTTCCTTAATAAATAAATGCTTCTTCTTTTTTTAACTCCAACGTACGTTTTTTCTTAA
Organism: Vesta saturnalis; assembly: GCA_036346205.1. Lineage (NCBI taxonomy): Eukaryota > Metazoa > Arthropoda > Insecta > Coleoptera > Lampyridae > Vesta > Vesta saturnalis. The sequence continues at coordinate 3,296,241 of JARFJB010001965.1, read as the reverse complement.
CAAGTCTACCAAAGGAATAGATAATTCAGCATATCCGAAATGAACTTAATAGTAATTAACTTAAAAAGCCTCTCAACGTTCTTAAATTTTAGGACGAGGATATTCTTTTATTTCGGCCAATCTACTATCATTTATTTTAGTCCCCTATTTCATAACCCAAAACATGACTTCTCTAAAAAAGTAACATTTTCTAAATTTAATTTTAAACCATTTGTGGCTAAAGCTTCCATGATTGTTTTGAGGTTGGTGTTCTTCCGTTCTTACTAAATATTAGAATATCGTCTATGTAGTGCATACAGAAATGTTCAATCTATTTAAAATTTCTTGCATTTTACTAATGAAGACGAAGAACTAAGTCCAAAAATTTAAATTTATATTTCTCCCGATACTAAACCCTGTGTACTTCCACGACTTTTCCAAAGGTATTAGCCAAAATGAATTTTAAGGTCTAATTTAGTAAAATTTTTTCTCCCAAATTTTACTAAGGACACGTCCATATTTTGTGGCGTTTCATATTGAGGTTTGATCTGAATTGAGCTTCCTTGCATCAAGGCACAGTCTAATGCTGTCATCTTTTTCTTTACAACAACCAACGGATTTAATAACTGGTCTTTGATCTTTCTATGATAATTTTCTACATTTCATTAATTTCTCTTTTTCTCTTCTGGGTAAATAGGATATATTTTGTTATGGAACGGAGAATCGTCTGTCACTTCAATTTTATGTACATATTTACTTGCTACGCTAGGTTCTTCATTTATCAACACCAAATTTTCTTGTATAATGTTTATAACTTCTTGCTTGTAACCAATGTGATTGATATCGAATTGCTCATCCTTTATAATTCTTTCCACCTTCAAATACTGGATATGCGGTTTATATAAATTTAATCTTTTATTGTAGGGCTGTACCCAGTTTAATTCATCTTTACCAATTCTTATCTTCATATGTTGCCATCGATAATCAATTTTAATTGCTTAATCAAATCCATTCCGATTATTAACTCCATTTTTAAATTGTTAGTTATAAACCATTGTGTTTGAAAAATCTGTTCCCCTACCTTAGCTTCAGTATGTAGCATCCTATTTATAGTGCTAAGCTTCTTATCCGTAGCTGCCATAACTTCTATTTTGTTTATTCTAATGATCTCATCTTTAAATAAATCGTTATTCTCTACGATGATTTTTCCTGTATTAATGAAATTTCTGATCCGGTATCAACTAATCCTAATAAATTTAAATTCTTAATTCTAATGTTAACGAAAGGTAATAAAATGTTTGCAGTTTCTGGTTCTGAATTTTGTTCAATTTCTAAAATTCCGTAGGATGTTGGTAGTTTGTCTTTACATTGTTGACAAGGAAGCTCGTATTTAAAAATTTTGAACGGTGATCTTGTCAAAGTCCTTTTGTGTGTTCTTTTCTTCGTCTTGGGATGATGCATGGCATTGACCCAACTAATCCTTCCACAACTCGGTTCCTCCTTTCTTCTTACCTGGATGTTATTCACCTCCTATTCTGATCATCCACGATCTCTTGGTATGGCCTTCTATTTTCTTTTTGCATATCATTTTACGATGATCCTTTCCTTCATTCTCTCTATTATTCTGATGTTGTTCATTATCCTTGGCTTGATTGTTGTAATTAAAATTCCTATCGTAGCCATTATTATATCCTCCTCGTCTTTGTTGGAAGTTGTTCCTCTCTTCCCGATCTATAATTGCTTTCCTATTGTTGCCATTTTGGAAATACCCCGATTATCAGCACGATGATATTGATTTTGATAATCTCTCCTGTCATTTCCATAATTCCTATTATAATTATTCTCCTATTTTCCTCTCTTTCGTGCCTGTAATTATATTCCTTCTGTCATTTCCAAATTCCTAGGGTTAAATTCTCTCTTTTTAACTGTTCTGATGCTGTTCTACATCGTATCTTCTTAAAAATTGCAGTAGTGATGTTTTTTATATTTTCAGAATAATGTTTTCTGCCACATTATTCTCCAGTTGCCTTGCTAAATATTGAACTATTTCTTGTTCATTCATCGGTGGGTGAAGTATCTTGCTATTTGGTATTTCTTCATTACATAAATCTCCTCGAAGTGCCATAGTTTTGTCTACTTTTGAAAATTCTTCCTTATTACATTTTGTTGGACATCACTCCAATATTGTTTGGTAAATAATTCCTTGAAGTGCTTATAATCGGTACATTGCTCTTGTACTAAATTGTACCATAGTTCGGCATTCCCTTTAAGCATCTTTTTACCAAACGCATTCTTTGTTTATTGTCCTTAATGTCATTAAAATATTCTTCTATATTTTTCAAAAATAGCATTGGCGATTCTTGCCTTCCTTCAAATTTTATCATCTCGATTCCACATGCAATTTTCCCAGCCATTTGAAAATTTCGAGGTGTTTCCGTTCTTTCCTCTTCTAGGTCATGATCGACATTCTTAATTTATTGCAAATTTCCCTATCTGTTTCTTGTTCTCATCCTTATTCTTATCCACCTGGAAACATATTTGTTCGTGGATGTCTTGTATCCTTCCTACTTTATCTTTATTTCGTTGAAGCCTCTTCTCTTAGACGGGTTTCAGTTCTAATATTCTTGTCCAACTTTCCTATCTTGTCATCTACCTCTTCCTTATTTTTCGTTCCCTAACTTATCATTTTCTCGGTGCATGCTGTTACTTAATTCTTCCTTCGTTTTCTCCATTTTTACTAACTTCTCTTATCGTTCTCCCACTTATTGCTATATACTTTCTTTAGCCGTCTCATATCCTCCTTTCTATTTTCTTCTGCTTGTTGAATTTTCATAATTTTTCCTCAGCTTTTTTCTATTTTCTTCAAGCTTGTTAAATTTCATCAATATTTTCTTCTGCTTTTATTCTATTTTCTTCTGCTTCTTTCTTGTCTTGCTTTCTACTTTCTTCGGCTCTCATAGCATGGCGATTATCATGTCCACGTCTAAGCTTTGCTTTCTCTCACTGGACTTCCCCCTTCTTGTTGTGCTTCAACATCCTTTTCAATATCCTCCATCTTTGTAACTAGATCCTGTTTTTTCTCTTTTACCTCAATATCTTTAGGTCCGTAAACTTTACCTGATCTAGTTACCCTACGATCTTGCATTCACTAGTGTACTAACTAAATTTGCCCTTTTATAAAATCCTAACACTAATAACACAATAAACAATAAACAATAACTAATAACAAATAACAATGAACAATGAACGAAAAAATGAAAAACTAAATATCTATAAAATTTTTTGTGCTTTTATATCAAAACTTCAAACTAAATCGTGCCCACACGTTGCGGCGCCAATAAATTGTAATGTATAATTTAAATTTATAGTTTAATTATATTTACTATATTCAAATGGGGATCTCAATTGGGATAGGGTTCAAGGATTTAGTTGAAGATAATATATTTTTATAGAAATATCCTATACTTAATTGAATTTGACGTATAAAATTTGCTCTGAATAAGTTTTGCTTTCTAACGCATGCGTTACTGACTTTAAGTGAAAATAATTAAAACTGTCAAAAATGTCAAATAATTAAGAAATTTTAATGTTTGGATCAAAATGTGAAAATTTAGAAAAGAAAAAATGATTTGCTTCACAGGTGTTTACACAGGTAAATAATTGAAATTCTTAATTAATAACATATAACAAATATAATTGCAGGAAATACCAATAACAGGGTTATAAAATTTAAAACTCACAGATACAATCCTTCCTGTCGATTGAAAGATGTCTTCAAACTTCAGCTGGAGGCAGGCAATGTTCACTCGGATGTTGTTGTTAATATCCAACTGCTATCTCGGTTCTCGAAGACACCAACTCAATCTTCAAGATGTTTTCTTTCCAAAACGGCAACCTCAAACACTTATTTACTATGGTAACTTTTATTAAAATGGTTTTAAATCTTTATGACTGATTTCGTTTAAAATGTATTATTAGTATCCAAGATTTTTATTAACACAATTTTATTTTAGTTACCGAAAATAATATTTATTTAAGAGGAATTGTCCGGATAAATAAAACAACTTTTCACCAAATAAAATGGAATTTAATTTGGTATATCAAATTATTTTAAATCGGAAAACATGAAAACAAATTTTACAAAATCGTGACATCAATTAATCGTACAGCAATAATTTATTAACAACGACAGGTATCGGTGACCGAACTATTTAATTTTGACCGAAGTTATAAAAACAAGTGCTCTCGAAATTATTCGTACCGTAAACTTTCTCGACGAAAATAAATTAGGTTATGTAAACACTAAATTAGCAACACTGTTTTAATCTTTTCACTTTTGAACAAAAACTGAGAGAGAATGACTTCCTGAGCTCTTGCTTTTATAGGTTTCTGGTTGCTACAGAAATTTCAATTTTTACAGCCATATTGCAAAATTTACAATGAATGTGATTGGCTAATCAAAATTAAGAATTGTACAAAATGGAATTTTGGCCGTAACTTTCTTATACATGGTCGGAAATGAAATTTAAAAACAGAAATGAAAACTATGTGAAATTTGAATAAAAGGACACCGAATAAGCAATAAATCCTACCACTAATAAACGAAACAACTTAATCTAATCAAAATAAGCTACTAACTATACACACTTACAAGCTACACTAAAATTACTTGCAAAATGGAATTCTGAGGACAATTTACATAAGAAAACATATCTTTTAAATTCAAAACATTTAATTTAATGAAAATTTTAAGTTTTGTAAATTTGTCTAGAAATCAACTTAATTTGGAATAATTTTGCGGATAAAACGCTGTATCCTTATAAAACTTATTTATATTGTGAAAGAACATCTATTATTTGCTTTAAGAGCAAAAACTAAATCTAATAATATGGAAAAAGTATAAAATTATGTGAAAAATCTAAAATTTACAACGTAACCATACTTAAATTTTAAATATGAAATAAATTCATATTAAAAATGTTTTAGCACTTAAAATGTTATGTTTAAGGTTTGTACAACTTGTCTTTATTGTTCACACTACTTATTTGCAATGCATAATGTTATTTAGTCTTGCATTGAAAATGTCTCATCGTCTAACACTGTTTTGGGATTTTTACACTATAAATTGTACGGCACTATAAATGTTTGTATGCCAAAATGTTCTAAATGTCTTTCTTGTTGTGAATCATTTATTATAAACTTTGTCACTAATTCACTAACAAAAATGTGGAAAATTGTCTATACTATCCATATTATAACCCTTTTAACTAAATTTTTGTATTTCCTGCTCTTAAAACTAAACATACCTTATCCCTAACATAATCCTAACTACATAGTCCATGTTTAAACACCTGTGAAATGTCTACTTGCCAAATTAACTTTGAAAAATTGAATTTTATTGTAAAAATTGCACTACTAAAATGACTCTACGAAAATGATATTTAACATCTTTGACAATTTTGGTAGCAACAAATTGCTTTTTATGATGAAACCAAACTTAGCAAATGATATTCAGATCAATTTATACCAAATAAATTTATTTTAAACACATCGTGAACCAGATTTATGTAAAATTGTGTCTCCACTTGTTCGAGCCAGAAATTACCCCTTTTATGACCCAAATGTCATGTAAGCTGTCCGATACTTCTATTACCTCTTTCTAAACATCTCAATATATATATATATATATATATATAATATATATATATATATATATATATATATATATATATATATAATTATTAAAAATATAATGTGTGTATTTTTAATATAGATATATGTAGCTTCATATAAATAGTATTTTGAACTAACAAAGTGCTTTTGTGTTTCTCACTTTTATCTAGAGTGTGCCAAACGGCATCACTGGGAAGTAATGGTTGGGTGGGTGGATATCTCTGTTTGATTATCATAAATAGTTCTTTTTCATTTCAGGCCAGGTTTTTGTTTGCAAGACGCAATGGACGCACTTGCGAGGCCCTCGGAATATACAGGTCAGGAACCATCTTTACTACTGAGGTCGAGCGCTTACGAGATTCATAATACAGGTTTATGTACGTGTAATTAATTTATCAGTTGTGTTTTTTAAATTGAAGTAAGCGTTTTGAGAATACGATACAAATATCTATACCCTCTGAATTAGGTTTAGCCGTAAAAATGCCCAACAAATGTTGCGTGCCGGGGTGTAGAAACAATTATGCGGAAAAGGTGTCTATGTTTGCTTTTCACTCAAAAATCCTGAAAAAATTAAACTTTGGTTAAATAAAATAAATAGAGCAGACTATTTAATAAATAAAAATCAATTGTTTGTGAAAAACATTTCGAAGATAGATTTATAATGCGTGAAGATACTGTTGCCCGAGACGATAGAAGCATATTGACAGTAAAAACAAGAATTCCCAAATTAACCGATGACGCGTAGCCAACAATTTTTGAGGGACACCCAGCTTATATGACTCAAAAAATACCCCCAAAACTTTCTGTTGCATTTATTAAAAATTTTGTTTGTTTTTATTGAATTAAACTAAAAAATTGTATCCCCCATGTCACATATTCTGTCAAACTAAATGAAGATTTAAAAGTAGAAGTGTATTTACAAAATTGTCGTCTGGACAATCGAGAAATTAGAAATTTATTAAGCGACAACGGAATTTGTGTCCGATGGTCTATGCTTTCAAATTTATTAAACTATTTGGCGAAAATGGGAGATTCCTTTGAAGATCCAAATTCGTTAGAACTGTAACTTAAACAATCTTTGGAATATTTAGATTTGGTAAGTAACACCAATATTAGTAGTACACGGGCACCACGTTCACTTTGTGTGACGTCATTTGGCCTTTAGGATTTCCCACGGCTTACCACGTGACTGACCTCGGTTTGACCTTGAGAAAGTTGTTTACTTTGAGGAACAGGTTTTTACCTTCAGAAAGCGGCCTAGGGCTTGGACTTGCGCAGGGGTTTGAAAATGTTTTAATGGAGGTTCTTGTAAGACAAGTGTAGGAAATAGCTCTTAGGGGTTAGCTGATTCTCGCTATCTTATAAGACAGGTGTAGGAACAAACTCTTGGCCTGAGCCTGCGGGAGAAATGTGAAAATGTTTTTTAGTAATAAAGAGGTTCTTGTAAGATAGGTGTAGGAACTATCACTGGGACCTGGCCCCCTTGGTGCAATTGTATGTGGGTTCTAACCTAATCTTACAGTTGTAGGCCTTCGCCCTCGTCATAAAAAAAATTGTATTCTGAGATTGCCCTAGCCTTGTAAGACAGGACTTGTACAGGGTCTGCGCCCTGGCCCCCTTTGAGTTAAAATTAATTTTTAGCGCCATCTAGTGGCGTATAGACTAATGAACATTTTCTGTAATAGCACGTCTCTCTCATTCTCTCTCGTTTATCCGTTTCTCTCTCTCTTTCGGCTCTTTCTCACACACAAACAAATCAATTAATGAATCAATCAATCTCAAACAAATCATGCTCGATCAAATCAATCAGATCAATCTCAATCAATCAACCAAAATCAATAAACCATGTCTTACAGTTTGCGGAACCAGCTTACAGTTCAAAACTGAATACATTAAAGTCTAAATTAAATATTACGTGAAATAATAAATAATTTCTACCCTAATGCAATGGTGCTTTTTATATAGGCAGATTATTTTTCTAAACGGTCACCACCTGTACATTCGAAAAATTATGTCTGATTTATTTGCATGTTCAATTACATACACACACAATTGTTTTATAGAAACGCGTTCATTAACAGTTATAAAAACCTCGTAAAAAGGACTGGAAAGTAATAATTACTTATATGTATATATATATATATATATATATATATATAAATTAACATGTTTTAGAAATAGCTAATTGATATAATGGAAATAAAAGACAAAAGGTTATAATGGTTTATTATTATATATGAATCAATAACTACAAGTTTAAAGTCCACGAATACGTACCAGGTTTTGTAGATCTGACTTTATGACGTCATCCTATAAGAGTAATAATATATTTAAAAATCTTTATCGACATTTTCGTTAGCAATATCAAGTGAAACATATACTAAAAAATAATATGCATACCTTCAGAGGTGTTTTTTTCTTTCAACTGTTCTAATAATAACCATATGTTGAACTGAAATATCTTTTTTATACAACGTATCCACATGTAGCCTCACTAAACACGTTTTGTACTTATGAATGGTTGGGTATAAACTGGCTATTGCTTTACTATCATTATCTAAGTTAGAAAGTAATACACAAATCCTGATTACTGCAACTCGTATTTAGCATTTATATTGTACTTATAAATTTACATTCAAAAACGATGGTTATTTACAACATACATTTAAAAGATTTCACCTATATGATAAAACTGCTTTTATGGAATGCATTTTGTTATTTAACAGACATACAACTTCATTATGATTGAAAAGTTGCGTCGTGTTAATTAATGTGTTTACAAATTATTTAAAAAAATTGCTGTTGTAAAAAACATTAAGGTCCCGTATTAGGTGAAGTAACAATCATTTTCTTCGTCCGCTTGATCTTGAGCGATTATAGCTTATTAACTAGTAAAAACATGTAATACCCTGATCCTGCTTCATAACAATCTGCAACCGTTTTGTACTTTAAATACACGCAGAGGCTAATGTCTAATATTTTATTTTACCATTAGTATTACACAGATATGGGATTATTCTTAAAAAAAATTAGCTAAATGCCCCACGCTACCTTGAAATACTACATAGGCTTTCAATTCTTCTTTGCCCCTGAAGCTGTACCGCATACATCTTTCTTTATCCAACTCCGGATCAGTAGCATGTTTTCTAATACACACAAGACAGCATCTTCAATATAGTGGTGTATACGCCGAAAAAATGGCTTGTGTCTTCTTCTTCTTTAAGCTAAATTTTGCCTCTATACAGCATACAAGCTCTATCTTAGTTGAATTACCTCTGTCAAAAAAAAGGGTTATAATCAAATTAAATATACCGGCCTCTTTTAATTTTTGAATTTTTACTGACAAGGGCCTGCCATGCTATCACATAGGACGACTTTACATGCATGTTCTGTTTCGGATGAACTTTTTAGATTTATAAACATGCCCCTAAGGAAGATATTAGAGTATAGTTACGGAAACATTTTGAGTTATGACCGGCAGATCTTTGCGGTATCATATCTCATATAGGTAAAATTTCGTGACGCGAGGCTTTTGGCGAAGGCTGTTTCGGCGATCCCACTCCAACCCTCCCCGAGCATAACCGAGATTGTAAGACAGGTGTAGGGTGTCGCAACTTGTTCTCGGGTCTTTGCCCCTTGTCGTGATCGCAACTTGCTCGTAGGCCTTCGTGTATGTCGTGATACCCTTGCCGGAAAATTTGAATTTGTATAATAATAATAATGAGCCTAATGCTAACTTGTAAGACAGGTGTAGGTCTGCGCAACTTGCTCGTTTCTATAAAACAATCTCGTCTGTATGTAATTGAACATGCAAATAAATCAGACATAATTTTTCGAATGTACAGGTGGTGACTGTTTAGAAAGATAATCTGCCTATATAAAAAGCACCATTGCATTAGGGTAGAAATTTTTTAGTATTTCACGTAATATTTAATTTAGACTTTAGTGTATTCAGTTTTGAACTGTAAGCTGGTTCCGCAAATTGTAAGACATGGTTTATTGATTTTGGTTGATTGATTGAGATTGATCTGATTGATTTGATCGAGCATGATCTGTTTGCGATTGATTGATTCATTAATTAATTGATTTGTTTGTGTGTGAGAAAGAGCCGAAAGAGAGAGAGAAACAGATAAACGAGAGAGAAGGAGAGAGACGTAAATGATCAACTTCTATTACAGAAAATGTTCATTAGTCTGTACGCCACTAGATGGAGCTAAAAATCAATTTTAACTCAAAGGGGACCAGCGCGCATACCCTGATACAAGTATTGTCTTACAAGGCTAGGGCCACCTCATTAGAATACAATTAGGTTAGAACCCACATACAATTGCACCAAGGGGACCACGGTAGGGGCCAAGGCCCAAGAGCTAGTTTCTGCTCTTATATATAAGGTTAGGGCCCCATACCATTACCAACCAGTATACCGCGACAGGGGGCGAAGGCCCGAGAACAAGTTTTGAAGACTTACATGGTAGTTCCTATACGTGTCTTACAAGAACCTCTTTATTATTAACAACAATTTCAAATTTCCCGCGCAGGACCAGGTCCCAGTGATAGTTCCTACACCTATCTTACAGGAATCTCTTTATTACTAAAAAAACATTTTCAAATTTCCCGCGCAGGCCTAGACCAAGAGCTTGTTCCTACACCTGTCTTATAAGATAGCGCAAATCAGCTAACCCCTAAGAGCTATTTCCTACACTTGTCTTACAAGAACCTCCATTAAAAAAAATTTCTCAGTGCGGCAGCAGGTCCAAGAGCTAGTCGCCACACCTGTTTTACAAGAACCTCCATTAAAACATTTTCAAACCCCTGCGCAAGTCCAAGCCCTAGGCCGCTTTCTGAAGGTAAAAACCTGTTTCTCAAGGTAAACAACTTTCTCAAGGTCAAACCGAGGTCAGCCACGTGGTAAACCGTGGGAAATCCCAAAGGCCAAATGACGTCACAAAAAGTGAAAGTGGTGCCCGTGTACTACTCATATTCAACTGATACTATAATTTGGTCTTTCATTTTGCATTTGTCTTTTCATGATGCTTATAATAAACTAAGAAATTTAAATTACTTATTTAATTAATTATTACCTGAAAAGGTTATAGTAAATTTATTACTGGATGAAGTTTACGTAGCACCTCAAATTTCATATAGGGCTGGGAAATTAGAAGGTTTTGCAGACTCAAAAGAAAAAGAAGTAGCTTCTACTGTGCAAGCCTTTATCTAATAATAAAGAGTTTGTTCCAGTAAAAAATTTAAATGCAGAGCAGTTATTAAGTTGCTTACAACGCGTTCTATAATATTATACCAATCAGGTTACAATATTTTAGCAATTCTCTCTTATAACAATCGTGTTAACAGAAGAATATATGAAATGTTGTGTGATACTGTTGGTCGTAGATTAAAACCACCTATCGAAAATCCTTACAATGTAAGCCAAAAAATGTTTATTTTTTCTGATTGGGTTCATATTTTCAAAGGTATTGCCAATAATTGGCGAAATCAGTCTGACGATAACCAGCCATTTATAATTTCTGAGATAACTAATGCTGAACTAATTCCTAGTGAAAATTCAACAAAATCCGCCAAAACATCAACCTGTCTAGGAGGTATCAAAAGACTTTATAAACCAGAAGAGCACAATTTAGTAAAACTTGCACCAGCTTATTTAAAAAGGTCCTGTATCCTAGTTCTATTGAGAGACAAAATGTCAAATTAGCAGTGAATTTGTTTGACATAAAAAATATTACTGCGCTGGTAGAATTAGGAATATCAGATGAAAATAATACAGTTGATTTTATGAAAATAATATCTGACTGGTGGAAAATGGTCAATTGCAGATCTGCTGATGCAAATTTGCGAAAAAGAGACCGTTACATGGCTCCTATCAACAGCAAAGGTGATGGAAAACTTTCTTTTTTAAAAAGATCTTTAGTCTGCCTATTCAAGGAGAAAATGCATCCTAGCGGTCAAAAGGGAATGGAAAATTAACAAAAGAAACACAGTTTGCCCTAACCCATGCAATTAAAATTTCTATTGAATTATGTATCTGTTTGATACTTCACATTTTGAATATATTTTGTTGGGAAAATTCCAAACGGATGATTTAGAAGCATGAGTTGGCAATTATCGGCAACTTAGTGGAGCAAATTATCACATATCAGTTGAGCAAATTTTGCAATCAGAAAGAAAACTGTAAATGCTTAACCTAACAAACATAAAGTCCTTTCATTCCGGAACGTTTAAATTGAAAGATATTTTTTATTCTTGTGACAATACAATTGACAATTCTAACGTTTCCACCACAACAAAATGTTCAGTGTTACTCGACGATGAAATATTGAAAGAAATTGAATGTTGTAGGTAGCGGGCCGAGAAAATTTTATTATTGTAATAAACATTTTCTAAATCGCAATTGTTACCGCAATAGAAAGGATAATTTTCGGGTTTAAATAATTAGTTAATAAGTCGTAATTTGGTAATGTTTTCCGTGATATTTTATTTTGTGCTTTATGTGGGAATGTATGTAATTGATATTCGAGTAAAGGTTGAACAGAAAAAGGAAACATGGAATTAGGTAGCGAAACAGGTGTTCTGCAGAAACTAGCGTGACGAGTAATGTTGAAAATTTATATACGCGCGCTTTTGATGTAAAAATGTCACTGATTTAATAATTAATTACGTCGGAACATAACGGAAATCCAAAGATAATTTTGTTCGTACTTGGAAACTCGAGACCTAAATGTATGGTTTGTTACGGACGAATGCATATTTTTAAAATTAAGATTTCGTTCAGTAAAGGAGTGTGAAAAATGTTCCCACGTAATAGTTTCTCGTTTTTTATTGCTTTTGAAAGACGGGGGTGGCTTCTCAGGAGTAGTTATAGTTAGTTTGAAATCGGAGGGGAAGGCAGTTGCTGTTGAAATTTTAATTGAGCCGGATTGCTTTGATTGTTTTAAGTAGAAACTCCCATTCTAAACCGTTCGGCCTATAAATATTTTGTCGTGTACCTTTTAGAAAACCTATTTTCTTTTTGTGTAGGTTTTAATGTAAGTTTTTCGAAAAATGAACTTAACTCGCCGTGTTGTGGTAAAGTGTTTAACAAAAGGGAATATATTTAAGTGTAAGTAGGTATTTTTATATAAATGAAATCTTGCAGCAAATAATTCTACAAGCCTACGTAACGTATTAAAAATCGGGCATTGCCTTGCAAAGGTATCTCATTCGCACGTGGGCTCATTAAGGTGAAATCTGCTAAAATAAAAGGGATCCCACCCTCATCACTTGGATGAATTGGCACTGTTGTTTGTTGCTTATATTAATATATGTACCTCCACACATATATTAATATAAGCAACAAACAACAGTGCCAATTCACCCAAGTGAACGAACAAGTACAGGATAAAGCTCGGTTATAATTGTAAAAAGGCGATTGTCGAGTGTTTACATACTCCCGGGTCCAGATGACCATTAAACACCTCGAATTTTATTTTTATAGTTTTTATTGTTGTATAGATGAAAGTTTAACCTGAGAAAGGAACGCTGTATTTTTCTAACGCACTCAAACTTATATATTAGCCACGATTTTGTGATCTATTCACAACTTACCGTTGTAAGGCTTTGTTTAATGAGTTCTTTTTGTCTTTAGTCTGGTTAATCCAAGGGGTAATTAGAATTGTTTGCCTGCGAACGTATTTCTCTTTATATATAATTTATTGTAACTGTACGTATGTATTTTGTGCTTTATTAGTCACTAAACAATTGTGTATTATCCCCTGTGCAATTTTACTGTACCGAAATTTGCCTTATTGTTTTATTTGCTTATTTACTTAAAGACCGGCATGATTTTTTTTAAAGGGCCACATGTTTGGTATTACAATTTTTATTCTGATTTATTTATGACACAATTGTGGGCGTGATTACATTGATTTTTTTGTGTTTATGTGTAGCTAAACTGTTTGTTTTTCATTTTTCTCTTACTGTTATAATTTTGCACGCACTTTAACTTGATTTAATGGTGTTTTGGTATATATTTAACCCTTTCATTGTTTTTTTTTGTGTTATTTGATTTATTAATGTGCTTGTGCAATTACTTATTTATGAATAAAGTGGATCTTCTTGGTGGTTCTTTCCCACAATAGTAGATTAACGGGTTGAACCATCATTGCGCAATGCTCGTTAATTTTAATTTGAGTACATTCATTGTTTACCTACCCCACATGATGCAAAACTTAACCTCATCCAGCCTATCTAATTCAAATAGCACAACGTACCTACCACTAGACGGCCAATTCTTTTAATTAGATTTGATGTTTGCGAGTAACTAAATAGCAGACTTGTAAATAAATTCTAATGTTTTAATTATTGCCAGGAAAGTCAATGCAAGGCAAGCAATTAATTTGTGTAATAGTAATATTATTGTCAGTAAAGTCAAGATAAATCGATAAAACGATTGTTTTGTTCTTGAATTTGCATTATTCCAAATAAGTTTAAATTACACTTTTTAAGATAGGCTAACTGGGGGACGTACGTCTTACGGAATATAAATAAGCCATCAAAAATATTTTGTTTATACACGAATCGCATAATTTAAATTCGATTGACACCAAATTTATTTTGCATATTTTGCATGTTGCATATTTTGCATATTTTGCGTATTTACGTGATGTGCATATTTTGTATATTTCACTCAATGCGTGCATTTTATTGCATATTTTTTCAATTTAAATATTTTTCACAATGGAAATGAAAAATTACATTTATTGTATACATTCATGAAGTTTTTCGCCGTTTTTTTTTCTTCTTCCATTTTTGAGATTCAATGGAATTATATTAAATTATGTGTATTCTTGCATATTTATTTATCTACATTAAGGTAGAATGCAATAAATCTTTCAGTTTCAAATTTTCAATAGGTTATTGTTCTGAGGGCCATTGGCAATAAGTTACTATTATTGTTCGTTTAACTAATTACATTTGTTATCTAAATTCCAAATAGCAATTTAATGAGATTATTTCTATGAATGGGTGAATAGACCGGATACTTTAATGTTAATAAGCAATTGCAATATGCGTAATGCTTATATCAAATGTTTAAAGATGTTTTTTTAACCTACTCAAGCAAATGAAATTATATAATCCTATATATTAAAATAATCGAGTCATTTATTTCACGCAGATTGCGAGACAACCGCTTGACGGATTTCGACGATTTTTTTTGATATAAAGGTAAATTTGTGTAGAAAGAAATAACGGAGCCAGAATTTGATTTTAAGGTTTTAATTTTATTACAAATTTGATTTAAATTTTGCAAAAGTCTAGCACCCGACGCTAACATTTTAAGTTTGTTTTCAAAGAAACAATTTCAAATCATATGTTTACCGCAAAACTTTGCGGGGGAAAAGCTCGTTTCAATAATTTGCATTTCTTTAGTAGCTTTTTTAATGATCCCTTAGTTTAGAAACTTTCAAACTACTAATTAGTAACTACTATATTAGCCCCCCAACCTGTTATTACTAGGTGGAGTACTTGGTTAAATGCTACTATTTTCTATGTGGACTATTTTAATAAAATTAAAGAAGTAATTGTTCAGCAGCAATTATAGAATCAAAAAAAGTGTTGCGGAATTCTGAACTACCACAGCAGTTAGAATTTATTAAAGCCAATTATAATCCTATCGTCGAAACAATTTTGAATTTAGAAAAACAGGGAATGCCTTTGACGGAGTCAGTTGAATTAATTAATAGAGTCAAAAAATCAATTGGCGGAGTTACTGGAAAAATTGGAAATATCATTGAACAAAAACTTAGTGGTGTTCTAATTAAAAATGAAGGGTTTAACATTCTTGAAATTGTTTCAAAAACTTTACAAGGTGAATTTGTGCTAAGTAATGCAGATCCTGCAATCATTTCTGTTTTAAAGTATGCGCCCATTATAGAGCGAAGCTTTTCTATATACAAGAATATACTTTCCGATAGAAGGCTACTATGCAGAATTTAGAAAAATATATAATTATAAACTGTTTTGGTAATGTAAATAACAATAAATTAAATAATTAATGATTTTTATTGTCTGTTATTGTCTTATTATTCTATTAGTTAATCTCATTAGTCATTATTCATTAATATTATAATTATTGTTTTATATGTATTGTATATGTATTATTTTAAAAATAAATATTTTAAAGATTTTAGATGCATATATATGCGCATATTTTAACTAATTTTCGTACATATAAATCCGATCTCTAGTGATAATTTACATTAGAAGTTGATTGTGTAACTAACTGATGATGCTTTCTTTATTTCACTACACATCCTTAATAGATCATGAAGGGTTGAAATTTCCAAAAGAATATGTGTTGAAAATAGTTATCAATGTTTTTGTTCTTTTTAAAATTTTAATTTTGGAGAATCTGAAAAAAAATTTTTTACAAGAAAGTAACCAAAAGAATGTTCTAGTCTATTCTCATTTTAAAAGACAAGGGTATATAATTATAGTTCCTGATACTAATTGTGATCATTGTGCAGTTGCTTGATTATATCTAACGAAAGAATGCATTAAGATATTTGCAAATATATTACTAAACAATTACAAAA
>JARFJB010001965.1:3247500-3270000 GCA_036346205.1 Vesta saturnalis | reverse complement strand
TGAACTGTTTATTCAGCTGTTAGTCGAGTACTTATCTTCTTACGAAGGTTTTGTAAATCCAGTTGACTTAAATTTTCATTAACTTCATTGATCGTCCACATGTCGCCATTTATAGCCTGCCAAGGATTCCATAGGTGAAACCCCTGTTGCTACATTTAATGTAAAATTCACGGCACTTTGAATTGGTTTCACATATTTGTCCCATTCATTCTCAGGTTTTCCTACAGCCGTGACTGCTAATGCATTTAAAATGGTACGGTTATATCGCTCGCATTGTCCATTTGCGCGAGGAGTCGTTACTGCATTTAAAATGTGCTTTATATTATAATTTTTGCAAAAACTTTGTAACGTTTGGGACGTATATACTGCACCTCTATTCGAAATTAAACGTCAAGGCGTGCCAAACAAATACATTACACTTTGTAAAGTCTTAATAACGAGGTTTTGTATCCTTTACTGGTTCAACAATTAAAAATTTTGTAAAAGCGTCGATCAATAAAAGTAAGTATTTGTGACTACGTGTACTTGTAACACAGGGACCAAGATAGTCAACATGCAAAGTATGAAAAGGTACTCATACCTTTTCGATTGGATATAATTGCCCTTGTTTCTTGCCACTCGAACTTTTATAATAAGAACAATGTAGGCAAGCTTCTACATACTTTCTCACAAACTTTTATCTTTAATTTTACTTAACGTTTTAACCACTCCAATGACTCATTATGGTTCAACCGACAAATTTGCCACCGTACTGGAAGTCGACGACATACTTGATCTTTATGTAACACATACTCTTTAAAATATTGTTTATTTCTTGAGTTTCAAGACCAGTTTTCAAAATTTTATAAATATTTGCCAATTGATCATCATCTAAATGGGCTGCTTTGAGCCAATCCGCTTCGGCTAAATCAACCTGGTTGATTCCTACCTTATAGGCCGGATTTCGGCTCAAGGCATCTACATGAGCCATTTTAGCGCCAGGACGATGTTCAACATTAAAGTTATAGTCTAACACGTCTAACCACCAACGCGCTATACGAGGAATCAAATCTTTCTTCGTAAAAGTAGTTCGTAATGCATTACAGTCTGTAAATACTTGAAATTCAATACTCAGTAAATAAGATCGAAAATGGCGTAACGCCAACACAACAGTCAATGTCTGTAATTCATAAGAATGGTACATTCTTTGTTCCATGGTAGTTCGTTTACAAAATCAATAGAACTGGCATCTGTATGTAATTCAGATCAAAAATACGTAATATAGGTCGATTTGTTAAAAGACTCTTTAATTTCTGTACTGCATTTTTGTTCATTGTTCCAATACCATTTAACATCCCTTTTTGTCAATCGAGTTAAAGGTTCTACTATAGTGACATAGTTTTCAACAAATTTATGAAAATATCCAGTTAAGCCCAAAATTGTCGTACCTCTTTGAAATTCGACGGTTCTTTCATTTCTGCAACAGCTTTTATGTTAACCGCACCAGGTCGTACTCCCTGAGCACTAATCTCGTATCCCAAATAATTGATATTATTGTAAAAAAAAGAGCATTTGCTAAGTTTAAGCGTCAGTTGATGTTGCTTAAAAAACCCTTAATACTTTATCAAGCCGTTTTATTCCTTCTTCAATCGTTCGACATGGTATAATGATGTCATCGATGTAAGGAAAGGCTACACTATTTTTCAAAGAAGCTAATACCTTGTTCATTAATCGTTGAAAAACAGCTGGAGCATTCGCTAGACCAAAAGGCATCATTCACAATAGTTGTCTGCACTTTAGCTGTGACCTCTTGAACTGGAATGTTAATTTCAGCGGATAATTTACTTTCTACCGTGTTACCCATAAAACATCGCAAAACGGTCGGATGTTCCTCGACATTATTTGATAATTTCAATCTATTCACCAACGATTCTTTTATTAGTGTTTTTCCACTACCGGTGCCGAGGAGAGCTTTAACTTTTGTACTACCTATAAGTACTGTCTTTAAATACGGGTTTTTGCAAACTACCACCTTGGATTTTATATTAACTTCCCTTGAACTTGTTGCATTTTACCAATTATTTGGAAAATTTGCAACTCTCAGTTTTATGACCGAATTTGTTTCAAAGTTTACATTTTAATAAAGGTTTGGAGCAATCCCTCACGTAATAACTACCCTTGCAGTTATAACAGGGAACATTAGTGAGTTTTGTATTAATTTCTCCTTGTTTTAACAATTGTGTACTTTTCGACGATGTTTCCAATGTTTCGCTTTGTGTCAATGATCTCAAATTAATTGAATTTAAATTAGAGGGTAATGATCCGACACTTATCTTACGTAAATAAGTAACAATGTGGCCAATCGAGTTAAAGTCAGCAGCTCTTAAAGATAATTTTAAGGTGGTGTCATCAATTCCTTCAATAACACTATCGATTAAATATGACTCAGGAATTTTTAATTTTAGTTTATTCAGTTTTGCGACTTTTTCAAAACAATAATCGTCTAAATTGGTTTATTTGTTGGTATGTAATTAGCAGCTTCGACTAAAAGTCGACCAAAACGAACCGAAGTTGGAAAAGTTTTCTTTAATTGACATTTCATTTTACGCCAACTTAAATAAGGATTCTGCAACGAATCGTACCATGTACGGGCGTTTCCTCTTACGCGGCCGGTGAGCAACCGATTAAAGACATTATCGTTCCACTTGTTTAGAAAAAATGTTACAATTATGTATAGAGAACATTAATAGTGGGAAGGCACCCTCCCTTCCACTTTTTTGTGACGTCATAGAACACGCCCACTTTCACTTTTGACCGTGGAAATTCCCAAGGCCGCCCACGTGGCTGACCTCGGTTTGACCTTGACGCCCACGTGGAGGTTTTCCCAGAGCAAGGCCATGGAGTTGGCATTAGGTTTGGCCTTGGGAATTTTCAATGACTTAATTTCATATTTTGACCTTGAGATTGACCTCTGGTCTGGCCTTGGAGTTAGTCGTGAGGTTGACCTCAGAGTTGGGTGATGGGCGTGGCTAGGAGTGGCGTCCATCTGGGCGGTTACCTTGCCGGCCATTTTGTCGCCCATTTTTGTTTTTTCAGTCCCAACCAGCCTCTATGCTCTGATTGAAGGACTAAGTCTCAGCATTCTGACTGGTTATGGTTGGAAATTTGAATTTGTATTCTAAATGAGAGAAGAACCAATAGATAAGATAAGACATATAAAGATTTTATTTAATCTGCTTTATTGTTATTAATGTTTACTAGAACAGTTTCTATGCAATTTTTGATACGACGCATAATTTAGCAACAAAAAATTCATGATGTTGAATTTAAGTGTTAAAATTTTTGCAACTGAATAACAACCTCGAGCTTATAAAAAAAGTCACCTTTAACGTAAAATGGAGGATTCATGCATTGTAATGGATGAACTTTGAGATGAACCTGTATTATTGATATTTTATAAAAGCGGTCGGCCTTTTTAAGTTAACAAGTATTTATGGCTATTAATATAACATAAGGTAAGTCTAAAAATTAATTAAATATGAATGAAAATGATTAAACTGTATTGATATCTTATAGAAGTTGTGGCCTTGGGATTTTTTTAAGTTAACATGTATTTATGGTTAGCGATTTCACTTTGAAGTCAACCTTCAGCATTATATATGCAAAAATTACTTTAAAACTAATGAGTAATTAAGTAACAACGACCACATACTTTTTTACCGTGAGAAAAAGACACCTTTAACTGGTTTAACTGGCCTTCAAGTTGGCCATAGGCCAGGCCTCGGAGTTGGGATTGGGAAATTCCTATGACTTAATTCGGCCTTGGAAAAAGATACTGTAAATACATAAATTTGAGTTTATTTAATTTGGTTCTGTTTGAAGAGTATTACGTTATCATCGTTACGGAATTTTTGAATGTTAATCAAATAAGCCAGAAATAGGAACTTGCTCTCGGGCCATCGCCTCCTTGCCGTGGCCCCCATGGCGGGAAATAGTATTCTAATAAGGGGGCCCTAATTCTATTTCATAAGGCAAGCAGTCAAAAGTTAAAGCGGGCGTGGCCTATGACGGCACAAAAAAGGGGAGTTGAGGTTGCCTTACTACTACTAACATTAGTAGAAATTTAAATTTTATTTGTATTTATGTTTCATTTAGGGTACACACTGCGCCACGAGCATTCATTTTTCTTTATTATTCACTTAAAACGCAGAGTTTCACATACAGATCGGTTTGCATAATTACTAATATTTTAGTACATAAACCTTTGAGCTCAACGACCTACGTTTCTTTTAGTTTTTCTTACAATTATTGCGTTGAGTAGACAATAACGATTACAAATAATAAATTACTTTCATATGTTACTTCTTTCTACAGAATTAAAATTTCGATAGTCTGATTTTGATATCTCGTTTTCTAAATTAATATTCGCAGTAGAAATCTACAGTTTACATTAGGTTGTGTCATTAAATAAAACATAATTTGAGTAACTTAACATCGTTTATTAAATACATGAATTTTTAATTACTGAACGCTTAATTCTTTGTTTTGATTTATCTGTGTCTTTATATGTGCTAATTAAAATTTTCTCTTGCAGCTCTCTTCTCTCTTTACTCCCATTTTGAATGTTTAGGGTTGTGTTTTAGAAAATTCATGGCGCCTACTATTACTTTTAAAAAAAGGTTACTCTTACCAACGTGTATCATAGTCCAGTGCAAATAATAAATCTTCTGACCACGCATCCTAGATGCTCTAATTACTGCGTTAGCTGCTGGATTCTAATTTCAAAGTTATGCTGGGTTAAATCCTCCCAGTCACAATGGGCCTGCGGTATTGTAAAGGAACCATCATAAAGATTGGCAATCATTATAACTAGTTGATTAATGACACTATTATTCCCCATAAAAAATGACAGGTAGATGATTTCTTGTGAATGGCGTACTTCACTACACTTTTAGAGAGAGAGAAATACAGACACGAGAGAGAGAGAGAGAGAAAGAGAGAGAAGTTCTGCCAGCGTACATACCTCAAATAAATATGGAAAGTCTTTTGGCTTTGTACTTGTTTGGATGGAGTCTGGCGTTTTTATATTTTTATATAAAAGATAACATTGTAATCTTATGAAAAAAAAACAATATTTCTAAAAGAAAACAACGCATTATATCTGAATAATAAAGAAAAGTTTTACATAGAAATTTAAAATTTTGATACTATTGTACCTACTGATTGGGCCAAAGGCGAATCACACACATTACACGCGAGTAATGGCTACATTTGAAATGAAACTAAAGTTAAAAAATCGCTGCCAAATTATCGGCCATTATGCTTTCTCATATATACCTGAACTTGAGTCATATCGGTTCTTAAACAAAATAATTCCCTATTTTTGATCCGCCATTTTGAATCTTTTAATTTTGACAAATGATTTACACGTAGCGACCTTACAAACCCCCATTCCAGACTTTCAAAAAAATCATTTGATAAATTAAAAAATGCACAATTTTGAACACTAAAAACGGTGCGCCACTGGTTATTATAATTTTGTTTACTTTGAAATTATATATTAAAATGTATTAGTTTGTTATTTTAATTATGTAACTTTTTAGAATGTGAAGCAATGATTTCTTTCAGTTTTCTGGTCCCCTAAAATGCCCCACCACTGGTTGGATTTTGCTCGTTAACGAACTTGACCTATATTTTATGGCAAAGAATTATACCAAATTTCATATTGATAGCTTTAATGGTTTGAAAGATACCCCGCGCGCGCACGCGCGCACCCACGCACGCATCCACCCACCTACCCACCCGATAACTTTAATGATTCAAAGATATCGCCCACACTCACACACAGACACAATCAGACACGAAATTTTTTTTTTTAATATGTTTTCCGTTTTGTTTAGGCCACAAAACCTCGAGACATGTAAAAAAGGGTGTTTGAAAATTAAAACCGATTACATATACATTCTCTTTATACGTACGTATATGAGAAAGCAATTTTATTAAAAAAATATAACATACCTTGGATAACAGACCAAAAATCTCAAATGTATTTCCGTCCGATCAGTCAGTATTTACTATGAGTACGTTACGATCGATAGGTTAAGTTTACCCTCCATAACTGGTTACTGTGGTTGTTAAAAGTAAACATGACGGATAACTGATTACTTACCGTTCTAGAATAATAAGTAAAAAAATGTGATATGGCGAGTACATAACTTTTTATATATGCGTCGTGTTGTATTATTAAATACTGCAAAAATTAGCCAGTCGCGATACGATTATTCTTAAATTAATCATATTATAAATTGTACTACCGACTTAATTAATTAACAAATTACACCCTATTTTCTCCTAAGACGGCCGTCTTAGGAGAAAATACCTCAACCATAAAAGAGGCGTTTAGATTTATAAACATGCCCCTAGAGGCTATGTTAGATTGTGGTTAGGTCAACACTTCAGACAACCCCCCTAAGATAACCAATTCTACCCGAACATTGACGAGTACGTTTGCGCACAAGACCCAAGGCTAGCTGCGTACTCGTTTCTCGTGTTTCGCTCTTTAAAGTGTAACTGTCATCGAGTGAGCATCACTATAATGTATTCTCCTGTTTATGAGCCAACATCAGCGGACATTAGAGATTTTACTGACCTGTTAATAAACTATTGCCACATAACCGTTCAAGATAATGATGAAAGCGATGACGTGATTGAGCTGAATGTATCTCACATCCAAGATGATGGTGATGGTTCACAGAAGAGAAAGAAGAGCGATGAGGTAGGGGGGAAGGGCAAATCTCAAAATCATGATGATGATGACGACGACTCACGGTTCAAGAAGAAGAAAACCGATAAAGCATGTTATTAAATAATAATGATGTATTGTTGTTTATAATAATAATAATAATATATTTTCAAACGTTAAGCTTTCCTTCAATTTTGTTAATAAACCTGTTTTTTTCCTAACGGTGCTCCACCGTCTTGATTCATGTTTGCAAGTTTACAAGTTTTTTCGCTTTAGCGTGTTTTTGTTTTGCGTGTTTTTTATGTTGGCGTGTTTTCGTTTGTGTGTTTTCGTATTTGCGTGTTTTCGTTTTTAGGTGTTTTCGCATTTGTATGTCTTTGCGTTTGCGTATTTTGTGTTAGCGCGTTTTCGTGGTAGCGTTTTTCGTTTGTGTATTTTTTGTGTTAGCGTGTTTGTGTGTTTTTTTTGTGTTAGTGTGTTTTTCGCGTTTGCGTGTTTTCGCGCTCTCGTGTGTGTGTGCGTACGAGCGTGCGAGCGTACGTACGTGCGTGCGAGCGTGCGTACGTGCGAGCGTGCGTACGTGCGTGCGAGCTTCCGTGCGTGCGTGCTTACGTGCGTGCGTACGTACGAGTGTGCGTGCGAGCTTGCGTGCGAGCGTGTGTGCTTATGTGCGTGCGTACGTGCGAGCGTGCGAGATTTCGTGCGTGCGTACGTGTGTACGTGCGTGCGTGCATGCGTGTTTTTCGTTTGATCCTCGTGCTAAAGCAGTGCTAGTCGATTGTATGTAGTTGTAGGCACTATTGTGTTGACTAAAAGCTATAATTGGAAGCGTTGCTTGCTATACCCAGGCCTCGGAGTTATGTTTAATTAGCTTTTTTGACAGATGTATTTATTTATGATAAGATCAGGCTTGCATGTAAAGTAATATAGAGGTGAAACTAACTAGCTAATGTGTTTTGCTGCTACACGTATCACAGTATTGAAGATTCTGTTTATGTATTAGAAAACGTACTACAGCCTCGAAACAGAATGCAGATAAAAATTGAAGGAAGTGAATACGGTACAACTTCTGCGTACAAGCTAAAAGATTTGAAGCGTGTGCAGCATTTCCAGAGCCGTGTTGAAACCAGTTAATTTAAGGCTAACCTCGTGTCCATGTAATAATGTCTGATAAAACTATTAGGGTTATTAGCTACTTTTATAGGTTGTTACAATATAATCGTTCAAGGTGAAGACGATGAGGTGATTGTATCTCAAAAATCTCGTTTGATCTCATGAGATGTGTATAGCTTTTCTTAAAAAATACCTGCGAGGCTGTCTCATTCAAAAATCTCATGCAAAAAACATCAATAATCGTTAGCAATGTAGCTGTATCCGCTATTATGCTTACTTAATGTATCACTAGTATAGCTTTTTTGATATCGAGAGAAGAAGCAAGATTTCGAACGGTTGTAGTATTTCCAGAGCTCTATCGAAATCAATTAAATTTAAGAATAATCTCATCTCTATGCAATAATATACGTAGTATAAAAGTTACATATTTTAAATGTATTTAATGTGTAATCACTGTTTAATGAGTTTTTATTATTATCATGCAACATTAGTGGTATTAGACGTTTTTTAAAATATTTGTGTTTTGAATGTAAATTTTTGTAAGTACAATATAATTGTTAAATGCTAGTAGCGGTATTCCGGTTTTCTGTATTACTTTCTAAATAGTTGATGACAGGTATGTAATGGGCTGTTTATATCCAGCCATTCACAAAACGTATTTTAGTAAGACACGTTGTATAAAAAATTCAGTTCAACATATTGTACAGTTGAAGGAAAAATTTCTAAAGGTAAGCGTATTATTTTTAATATATGTTTTTACCTGATATTGCTAACAAAAATGCCGATAAAGATTTTTTAAATGTATTATTATGCTTATAGGATAACGTCATAAGATCAGCTCTACAAAATAGTAGGTACACATTCGTGGATTTTAAAGTTGTAGTTATTGTTAATTCACGTATAATAATAAAAACATTAAAACCTTCTGCCTTTTATTTCCGTTATATCCATTTGATGTTCTTACAACATGTTAATTTAAATTAACTCTATGTTATATAAAAGTAATTATTACTTTTTAATGGGTTTTTACAACTGTTAATGAACACGTTACAATGAAATAGTTTTGTGTGTATGTAATTAAACATGCAAATAAATCAGATCTGATGTTCCGAATGTATAGGTGGTGGCTGTTTAGAGGATCTGCTTATACATAAAGCATCATTGCATTAGGTTAGAAATTATTTATTATTTCACGTTATATTTAATTAGACTTTAATGAATTCAGTTTGAACTGTAATCTGGTTTCCGCAAACTGTAAGACATAATTTCGGTTGATTGATTGAGTTTTATCTGATGATCGATCGTGATTTGTTTGAGATTGATTAATTAATTGGTTTGTTTGTGTATGTGTGTGTGTGTGTGTGTGTGAGAGAGAGAGAGGGGGAGGAAGAAACAAGATAGAGCAAGAGAGAGGTGTGCATTATCAGCTTCTATTATAGAAAATGTTCATTAGTCTATACGCCACTAGATGGCGCTAAAATCAACTTTTACTCAAAGGGGCCAGGGCGCAGACCCTGATACAAGTCCGGCCTTACAAGAACCTCCTTATTAGAATACAATTTTGTATGACGGGGCGAAGGCCTACAGCTGTAAGCTTAAATTAGAACAACATACAATTGGATCAAGGGGCCACGATAGGGGCTAAGCTCTACACTTATCTTATAAGGTTAGGTTCCCACATCATCTCCGGCCATGGGGCGAGGGCCTGAGAACAAGTTGCTAAGCCCTACACGTGTCGTACAAGAACCTCCTTATTAGAAATACAACGTTTTCTCGTATAGGTAAAAGATCATTCAATAGCATTTGACCATTTTAAAGCAATAGGACCGATAATTTTAATAATAATATCTTATTAATTATGCAATTTCCAACATTGTATGCGTGTGCATTTGCCTAACCTCCAGGGGCACTGCTATTAATATAGTCAGAAGGACCTTAATTAGATGACAATCAAAAATAACCCTAAGCCTTAAATATAGCTTTTTAAGCCAAGATCAGGTCCAGTCCCCAGCCCTAAATACAGCTTTTTAAGCCGAGACCCAGTTCAGCCCCCACCCCTAAATACAGCCCTAAGCCAAGACCAGTCCCAGCCCCTCACGTGAGCATGTGCAAAAAAGGATCTAATTAGGGTTGACCTCAAAAAGAAATCATAAGGGTTGAAAATACGCGTCCTATACGTGAGTTGTCATAAAATAGGGTGAAAAAACACGTCCTACACGTGCGCAAGTAAAAAATAATTAGGGTTGAAAAAGGGCCTTCGAAAAGAAAGGATTCAAAATACGGTCTCACACGTGGGTGTGTAAAAAATAATTAGGATAAAAGGGTTGAAAACACGGTCTCACACGTGGATGTGTAAAAATAGGGGTGAAAAAATACGTCCTACACGTAAGCGAGTAAAAATAAGGGTGGAAAATGCGGTCCCCCACGTGGGCGGTCTTATGACGTCAAAATCCAAGATGGCGGCCAAGGTGTCGGTGTACTACTATTGTACAATTTTAATATTAATAAACAATACTATACCCAAAACTCTGGCAGGTGTTTCAGTAAACTATGAATTTCACTTACGGTTCGCTGAACGGTAAGTAAATTACTTACCGTTCAGTTAGACTCATTAAACAGAAAATGCCACCTACTGTTGTCAAAACAGTGACAGTAAGTTGACAAAAATGAACGATCGCACAAAAAAGATATTTAAATTAAATTTTAATGATCACTTTTATATTGAAACCTTTTACAAAAATTTATCTAAAACTGAATTACTTTTAAATACGCTATAGACAAAAGTTAATTGATGGACATTTTGATCTTTTAGGGCTTAGTTATCCTAAAAAAACCATCATTAAGAGAACTTGTGTGAGGTGTGTGAAGTGTGCGAGGTCTGTGAGGTGTTTGAGGGATGTGGTGTGTGTGTGTGTGTGTGTGTGTGTGTGTGTGTGTGTGTGTGTGTGTGTGTGTGTGTGTGTGTGCGTGTGTGTGTGTGCTTGCGTGCGTCGTGCGTGCATACGCGCGTGCGTGCGTGCGCGCGTGTGTGTGTGCGTGCGTGCATACGTGTATTGGTTGGAATGTAAAAAGAATCAACTCTTCCTGCGACTACCACATTTGGGTTGTTATTTGAACTCTATAGTCTACTAGATTCTATTATTATTATTTAATATAATAGATTATGTAATCGTTATTATGTCTTATGTAACTAAATACGTACATTTTTCTAGTTATAAGTAGACGTTTGTTATTAAACACGTCAAAAACTACTGTTTGATTTTTCTTTTGGCTAACTACATTTAAAGATTAAAAAAAATGTGCTGTCACATTTTTGGTGACCTTCCTATGTTTACTGGAGTAGACGAATGGTTTAAACAACTGACTAAGGATACCTTGGTCCAGGGATAGAATTCCGGTTCAGGCATGGACGTTTTGCAAATGTGTAGTGGATTAAGTAATAGAATAAACAGAGCACGATTTGTGACAGTACACGAGTTACGATCAGCAATTTCTGTGTGCTTCCGTCCGTCAACACTGACTTTATAATCTTCAAACTCAACTCAGAAACTCATTGCTTCTGGCCTAAGTCGATAAAACGTTAAAATTTGTAGTTTGATTTTTCATACATTGACATTTGGTGACAGCTGGGATCCGTTAGACACGTTAATGTACATTGCTGCCAGCATATCGTCAACTTTCAGTATTTTTAAGAACGTCATTACAAAGAAATTGTGCTATAACAAGCTTTGTACAAAAAGACATTCATTGTTTTATTTGTCCTAATTAGAATACACGCGTTTTCTCTGCATACATGTTAACAAAAATTATAATTATAAAATTATATTTTTGCACTATTAGATACAGTTATAAATTAATTGTATTAAAACATTTGTTTGTAGATTCATACAGTAACAAATGTTTATTTTAGTAACGAAATAACGATTTTTGAGTAAACAGACAAGCACTCAACTTAAAAAATCAGTTAATTTAGTGCAAGTTGTATAAACTCATATTAATATTAAGATGGGGCTTATATTTCTACAAATTTTTAATATTTGAATTGTAAGATCAATAACGAGAGATAGGTTCAATTTTACATTCTATATTTGTTTGTATCTACGTTACGTCTACAGTGCATCTATGTGGGAAGATTTAAAATAAATATTACGTTCTTTATTCTATTGCATATTCATTCAGCTAACCTTTCCTCATTACCTCATTTTGGTATGTAAAGTATATTCTCGTTATTAAAATCATAAAGGATGAAGGTGTAAAGAAATCCGACAAACAGTTTTTCTATCCGTTGATGGATATAAATAGGTTTAAAATATCCGCAATATCACCAAGAAACATAATTTCCAAGGCAATTTAGTGAGCACAATATGAAGTCCTCAAAAAACATAATATATCATACAAATAATGTTGAATCTTTTATGAATATGTATGTATTCCTTTAACAAGACAACCGCATAAAAAGTATAAAATTATGACAAAAAAAAAATTGCCGTATTGTCAAAGATTATATTTTAAAATTTACAATTTTGTTTAAAATTTAAATTTAAGGAATCACTTGAAATTTATTTATTATAAAACACCTATTTCATTTTAATTTCACTAGCCAAATTTGATTTTAAATTTAGAAGATTGAAAGCTCTAGTTGGCATATTAATAGTTTCCTAAACGCTGGAGGGTTCAAGATTTCTAATGTACAATTAACTAGTATTAAATACTACTTTCTATGATAGAATACTACTTAATAACCTCAATCTGGGTGAAACGGTTTTAGATTGTATAGGTATATCGATATCCAATCCTGTTTACGTTAAAATTGATATTAGTGGTAAGCAGAAATTCATTAATTTAATAGCTAATAAAATAACCGATAATTACATTTTTCATGCCATAATACGCGCTACCTAACTTTGTCAATCATAGATTATAACTTTGTCACTTTTATAAAAATGTTTTAATTCCGCAAGAAGGCAGGAATTTTATTTAGTCATAATGTGGGATATTAAACAGAGTGAAAAAAGAATGCTTTTTCGGGCGTCGCGCTCGTATCGAAAACTGCAATTTTTGTAGCAATAAAATAAATAACCATTTTGCACTATCCAAACAGGTACAATAGCAAGAATAACTGGAACCTTGAGAATAATGATTTTAACTTATTTTAAATTTTGTTATGAACGAATAAGTTCAAAGGTAAAAATATATTTAGAATTTACATCAGTTCTACATACATAAAGACAAAATTTATATCGATTGGGGCTTGAATCTCGATAGCGCAGTTAGTTAGCACGGTACTCTAGCAAAGTGCAAGTCGTAGGTTCAGATCCTACTCGAGGTAAACTTTTTATTTATGTATTTAATAAAATTTTAATGATTTTAACTATTTATTCGAATTTAAATTTAACTATAAACATTCAACCATATACGATTCTTACCACTTCGTACAAATACAAAAAATCAATTTTATACAAATAATAATCTTTGCATTAGATTAGATAGAAAAATCTGAAAAGAGGTTCTTAAATGGGATTGAGTAAGGTTCATTTTAATCCGAATTTACATAGTTTTTCATATTTGAAAACTGAAGTAATGACGTCATCAAATTTTTTCTCAGAAACATTTTGGCATATTTAGAAAGAGCTAATTTTTCTGAACAAATTTTGTAAAGAAAAAATGTATCTTCTTCCGTTGAAAAATTATAAGCAAATTTGTAGCTTTGTAGCCTTTGGAAACAAATAGCAAAGTCGCATCTGTCAATAATTAAACATTGTATCGGTATATTTATACCTATCCGTAAGTTTCATTTAAATATTGTTGGACAATTCTTGCTTTATGCGGTAGAGCTCCGTCATGCTGGAAACACATGTTTGCTCACAACTGTAAGTAGAAGGGACGCAGCTTCGCCCCGCCCCACATTTTTTGAATTCATAGGCCACGCCCCCAAGGAGTATTTGGGGGGTGTGGGGATTGGCGGGCATAAGTGGTGGGGGAAGTCACGTAACCGGCGGCCATCTTGGCCACCATCTTGTCAGCCATCTTATCGTATAGGTCTTCGGAACTTGTTCGTGGGCCTTCACCCATTGCCGTGACCCCCTTGGCAGGAAATTTGAATTTGTATTCCAATAAGGGGCCCTAATACTAACTTGTAAGACAGGTATAGGGCTTCACAACTTGCTCTCGGGGCTTCGCCCCCTTGGCGGAGAATTTGAATTTTTGTTTGAATCTCTGCATTCTACTTGGTTATGGCGGGGAATTTGAATTTGTATTATAATAGGGGGCCCTAATTCTAACTTATAAGACAGGTATAGACCTTCGGAACTTGCTTTCGGGTCTTAGCCCTTTATCGTGGCTCCCTTGCCCCAAAATTTGAATTTGTTTGTGGCGCCATCTACTTGTGCATAGACTAATGAATGTTTTCTGTAGTAGAAGTGGCTACATACAGATCGCTGTAATGGTTATGGGGGAAATTTAAATAAGGGTCTCTAATACTTCCTTAGTCATTTTTGTTTTTAATTATGAGTCATAATCACTCTTAAATAAAACAACTAAAGTACTAAAAACTCTTATATATCGGACTAGAATAGTAGTAGAAAAACAAACAGTGTACAATAACTTGATTATCTCATTTATAATTAAACATGTAGTAAAAAACTTATTTACAAAATCAATAATTGATAAATTATTTAATCTTTCCAATTTATTACTTATCCTACGTCTATAACGTCAGGGAAAAGACCAGTAATTATCTAATTAGGTAGACAGGCAAGAGACATTAATTCCAGATTTTGCTAAAGTAATTACTAACTTTCACTAATCAATTAAAAACCTGTTAATTAGCTAGTTACGTAAAGGCTAACAAAACGGTCTTCATTTCCAATTTTTTATGTTTACATTTTAGATTTTTAAGATTATTAAGACAGATTCTATCTAAAGATATTATACGTTTTGCTGTACAAACTATAGGAATAGCAAAAACATGTGTATGATTCAGTTGTCAATATCTTACAGTTTACAAACAACATCTTACATATAGAAATAAGGTTTTAAAATAATTCTAAAAGGTTACTTTGAATTAATTTTTACAGATTGAAGAAATCATAATACACGGTTATCTACAACACCCTCTAATTAATCTAACATCTACATGAGAATAGACAGTTTGACTTTTTAAGGTTATTAAGAAAAGTTTTATGTAGATCAATTAAGATTGTTGTTTGATTGAAAACGAATACCGTCAAGACACATGCTAAAACGTATAAATGAGGACAGACAGATTGCTCTATACGAATTTTTAAGATTATTAAGACAGATTCTATTCTATTTTAAAGATGCTGTACCTTTTCTTGTACAAAATATACGCGTAGCAAAAACCTTTACTGCGAATGATCACCTGTCAACGTCTATATCTTCCTACAGTAATATTCTCTAGATGTAAGCAGCTGATCAAAGCTTAAAGTGATGATTGTTGTAAGCAGATGACGGAGACTTAAGGTTCTGAATCAGTTTCTAGCAATATCTTACATTTACAAATAAGGTTTTAAAATCAGTTCTGAAAGGTTACTTTGATTTAATTTTTACAGATTGAAGAAATTATAACATATTGCTATATATAAAATTCTCTATTTAATTTTAGAAAACTGGCTAATTAGATGAAGTATGCGGGATGTGAAAGTATCTTGTGAGTCACATTGCTCGCTTTCCTATCTAAACCCGCTTTACGAAAAATGACGTTGAGTAATTAGGTCGAGCACATAAAGCCAATGAATCAGTCTCTATTTTCAACATCCCTGAATTGGGACTCGAACGAGTAGCATCGATACTTAGCGTAAACTAATAAATCTAAAAAAAAGCTACGATTTCTGCCGGTGTCGTTTTCACGATGCCGCGCGGTTTTGAGAGGTTCGTCGACACGGCCGACTCCGAGGATGATTGCGGTTTCCCGCCGTTGGGGATTCCTCAAGTCATCCAGCAGATGCGCGTCCCGGATCCGCCAGCCCCGATGCTTTCGTAACCCAGAAGAAGAGGCCGAAGAGAACCCCAACCGCACGCCCGCCAAAGCCGCCCCCGACGGACAACGCGTACCAGGCACTACAGGAGTACATCGACAGCCCTACAGCGATGGAGCAGAGCAGACCGCAGAAGACACCAGGGAGAAAGTACCCCGGTAATCCTTCGTCAGAGGGAGAACTGGGTCGCTTTCTCCCGCGAACTGGATAGAGAACGGGTCACCTTCACGAGAGCCAAGGCGACCAGCGAGGGAATCCGGATCCAGTTTGCCTCACTCGAGGACCGATACAGGCTGATGGGGTATATGGATAGGTGTGGTACGCCGTACCACACCTATCAGGCAAGGGCGAACGTCTCGCTAAGGTAGTAATACGAGGCTTGTCCGTAGAGCTATCCGAAGCGGACATTAGCTCGGAGCTTACGTTACATGGGATTAAAGTAATCTCTTTTTTCAGAATGAAGCAGTCAGGCCGAGCGATCCACCTTGAGTTGGTACACCTACCAACCGAAGAGGACAAGAAGATCCGAGAGGTGGAGTACGTCGCCCGCCTCCGAGTCACCGTAGAAGACTTGCAGCGGATATCTGACATCGGGCAGTGTCACCGGTGTCAGGGATTCCGTCACGCACACCGTTGCTGCAGGGCGGCAGCACGCTGTGTAAAGTGCGCCGGAGATCATCACTCCAGTCAATGCACTAAACCCGCCCAGACCGAGCAAAGTGTGTTAACTGTGGTAGGGACCACCCCGCCAGCTACCGGGGATGCCCAAAATTCCCTCGACCTCCGCAACGGAAGAAGATGGAAGGACCGCAGAGGACACCACCGACAGTGGCGCCGTCTTCAACTCGGACCGGCGTCAGCTACGCCCGTGTGACGGCGGGCGCGGTTGTCAAATCCGAAGTACCGGGGGCGGCTCTTGATACCACGCCTGCTCAGCCCGCCTTAGGATTCAGCGCCATATTGGACCTCCTCGGAGATCTCGATATGGAGAAGGCCCTACCTGTTATCCGAAAGGTGGCAGCGGCACTCGCACAGTCAAAAACTGCGACTGACCTGTGGGGAGTGATCCTCACGCACGGTCCGGAGATGGTTACCCTCTTCGGGTAATCATACAAAGGTCCGATGTGAAGATTGACGCCCAAGGTTAAGTATAAAGTATTAATTCTTATTTCTTATGTTCTGTCTAACATTACCGCCCCTCCAATAGTGCTTCACGCTTTGGAATACTAATCCGACAACCGAACTCTAGTAACCCTAGTACTACAGTACGACTTATTATGCGTTTTACTAATACTTGTTTCTTCATATTACAGATCAACCTGGGCATCAACAACAACAGCCACATCACGCGACACCCGACCACAGGACATCCACAACTCCACATTCATACAAACATCACCCACAGCAATTAACTTCCACCGCTACCACAACAACATACGCAATACGGTGTCAACGGACATCACAGAAGAGCTACAACCACCAACAACATACAACCCAGTGCTGAAGGAGGCGAAGGTCCTCGAGCTGCACACCACAAACATACCTACACTTGTTATATTTTATTTATAATCTGTAACTTGTTATATATATATATATATATATATATATTATTGTTAAAATCTCTAAATGAATATACGATTTATTATTATTTTATTTATCTCTATCTTCACTTTCAGTTTATACGTCGTACTAAACTGTGTTATAATGCTGAACTTATAAATTTCATCTCTTTAGATATCTTGGAGGGTGGGCTGGTGACTGAAGATGAGTTAGTGGCAATGTATTACCTACCATATTGTTAAGCGTGTTGGTGATGGTGAAACCATAACGCTAGTGGAGCGACTGGAACCCTGCATGTGGGGATTTCCTTGGCCAGATGACCGACGAGCTGGAGGCGTACGGTGATGGGAGCTATATAGCCGAATTTGTTAGTGCAGGACCAAAAAACTATAGTTATAATGTGTTTTCTACCAGTGACAAAACAATTAAATCCGTGTGTAAAGTAAAAGGCATTACCTTAAATTATAAGAACTCCCGCGTAATAAACTTTGAAGCGATGAAAGATATGGTACTTAGTAATAGTAAAGACTCTTTGTTTATATATAATGACAGAAAAATTGTTAGAGATAGTTGTTATAATGTATTAAGTAGGCCAGAATCTAAACAGTATAGGATAAGTTACTCTAAACGACGTAGAATAGAAAATTTTGATACTCTTCCATTTGGATATAAAGAATAAACAGATAAAATAGAATTATTTTATTTACTCCAGCTCCTAGCCTTGATTCGTTTTCGTGTTTTTGTTTTGTGTGTTTACGTGTTTGTATGTTTGTGTTTGAGTATTGAGTGTCCGTGCTTGTGTGAAGCGAGAGAATCGAGAGAGAGAGAGAGAGAGAGAGAGAGAGAGAGAGAGAGAGAGCGAGCGAGCGAGCGAGCGCGTTCTTACAAGATATAATTTAAAAGAGCACAATTGCCTAACCTCCAGGGTTACAACCAGAACGGCCTTAATACCATCAGAAATAACCCTAAGACCTAGCACCACCACCAAGACCAAACTCTAAGACTTATCCTTAGACCAACCCTAAGATCCAGTCCTAAATTCAGTTCTAAACCATGACCAGCCCTAAGTTCCAGCCCCCCACCCCTAAATACAGTTCTAAACCATGACCAGCCCTAAGTTCCAACCCTAGCTCTACATACAGCCCCACCCCTAAATACAAGCCAAGACCAGAACCAGTCCCTCACGTTAGCAAAAGTCCTAGCTGTCAAAAGGTCCTTAATACAGCCATAAGACTCCCCAAAAGAAATAATAAAAATAAGGGTAATACGGTCCTTCATGTATGCGATATAATTAGGGTAGAAAACACGGTCTCACACGTGGATGTGCAAAAATAGGGATGAAAAATCCTACACGTAAGCGAGTAAAAATAATTAGGGTTGAAAACACAGTGTCGCGCGTGGATGTGTAAAAATAGGGGTGAAAAATCCTGTCTCACTCGTACACGTATAAAAAAATAATTAGGGATGGAAATAGGGTTGAAAATACGGTCTCACACGTAGATGTGCAAAAATAGGGATGAAAATAACACGTCCTATACGTAAGCGAGTAAAAATAATTAGGGTTGAAAAGGGCCTTCGAAAAGAAAGGATACGGTCTCACACGAGGGTATATAAAAAATAATTAGGGTTGAAAATGCGGTCTCACACGTGGATGTGTAAAAATAGGGGTGAAAAAACACGTCCTACACGTAAGCGTGTAAAAATAAGGGTGGAAAATCCGGTCCCCCACGTAGATGTGCAAAAATAGGGGTTGAAAATGCGGTCTCACACGTAAGCGTGTAAAAATAAGGGTGGAAAATCCGGTCCCCCACGTGGGCATATAAAACCGGAAGTGACGTCAAAATCCAAGATGGCGCATGGTGTCCGTCTTCTACTAATAACTTCTGTGGTTAATTCAGCTGATAGGTTAGTGAACAAGGAGACTATGTCTAAAGAAATAATTACGTAGTCAGGTGGTAACTGGAAATCATTCATAATGTTAGCGAAGGTGAAGGAATCTTTAATTTTATATCGTAAATGATCTTTAAAGGATACTGAAAGTATGTTTGCTGTGTATTTGGTAAGTTTATGATTTGGAGCTTCTATATTAGAAATAATTGGTCGAAGAGAAATGTTTTGTTTATGTATTTTTGGGAGGCCATAAAACCTAGGAGGTAAAGTTTTGTAGGTGTATAAGTTCTTAGCAGTAGCATCATTTATAAAATTATTGATCTTAAGTGTTTTTATAAAGGAATTATTTTTACGTTCAAAACTGTTTGTAGGATCTTTAGTCAATTTCTTATAAGTTGTAGTATCATTTAACATATCGAGAGATTTTTGAATATAATCAGTTTTTTTAATAACAACAGTGACATTACTTGTGTCTGCTTTGGTGATAATAATCTGCTTGTTGTCATTAAGAAACTTTCTTGTTTGTTTGATAACATCCAAATCTGGAAACGAAGTAAATCTTTCTTTATGTAAATGATTTGTGATAATGTTCGTAATCTCAGCTCTTAGTTGTTCAGTATGATCTTGTACATTACTAGTAGATAAAATATCTTCAACATGAGATAATAATGAGAATAAATTATTTTTGCATAATGGTGTATTTAAGCTATGTTTTTGTTTACTGTACAACAACTTTTTACTAATATAAAAAGTAAAATTTCTAGAACTGAAAAATCAAACATTGTGTACTGTATACCATGTAAGAACTGCAATCTTCAATATATAGGCGAAACTTCACAAAAACTATGCAAAAGATTGTATCAACATAAATATGATTGCAGAATAAAGCCAGATTCGTCAGCACTTACCACACATTGTAACACAAGCAACCACAATATGGACTTCTCAGAAGTTAAAATTATAGCTAATGAAAGAAATGATGAAAGAAGAAAGTTTTAGAAATGTGCCATATAAAACAAACAATCAAGCAATGAATTTTAGAAGTGATGTTAATAATCTTAGCAGTATTTACATTTCTCTTTTAAAATTCTTTAAATAAGTTTATTTAGTAGTATTTAGTTTATACAATTATGACCATTAATTCTTAAGTTTAACTTTTAAATTCAAATTATAGTTTTATTGATAAATGTTTGGATTATAAGTTATTATTAAATCTAGTTAGTTTTATTGTAATTCAGTCATATTGACAAGAACAATTTTAGTATTAGCTTCTATTTATTGGTTCCATACCCTTAAATATTGTTAGTTATTTTAGTTTATTTAATAACGTACTTGTAAATATTGTTCTAGTTGCCCTGATGAAGTGTTAATTCAACACGAAATATATTGGCTTAAAATATAATGGGAATTTTCTCTTAACGTTATACCGATACAACTGAAAGTAAACATTCCATACTTATAATATTCATAAATTCGGTTGAAGAAAAAATAATAATAATAATTATTAATATCATTAAGTGAATATACATTAGCTTCTAAGGATTTAATAACATCAATCTTTTGACGTGAATGGTGGTTTGATTATTTATGAAGTGTGTGTCGGCTTTCTCTAAACGTTAAAAGACAGTTTTAGATATCAGCATGTCAAGAAATGGTAAACTTCCATTGGTTTCCTTTTCCATGGTAAACTGGATGCTAGAATGGATACATTATGTATTTATAAAAATTAAAAATTCATGTCGTGCTTCTTCTCCATGTTTCCAAATAACAAATGCGTCATATACATGTCTATAGGAAACTAAGGGTTTTTAGAGGCATTTTGTAACGTTAATGTTGCAAATTTTCTCAGGTAACAATTAGCTATAACAGAACTAAGAGGACTACCCATTGCTACACTATCAAGCTGTTTATAGAATTTATTATTCCACCGAAAATCTGTCGTAGTAAGACAGTGTTGGAAAAATATGATCAATATATTCAATAGTTTCTTTCAGAGGGACTTTTGTAAAAGGAAACATCAAAACTGACCATTAGATCACCCCCTTCAATTTTGAAAGTATGTATTTTTTCAATGAAATCGGCAGAATTTTGAATATAATGTGGAGTTTTACCTATATGAGGTTGTAATAGAAATGTATCCAAGATTGTATGTAGGAGAACCAATTGCACTAACAATAGGCCTTAAAGGAACGTTAGATTTATGAATTTTTGGTAGACAATATAGTTTTGGTGAAAGAGATTTAAAGTTACTTAGTTTATTTTTTATTTCTTCAAGAATAGATCATAATTTATTAAGTTCTTTAGTTTTCATAAGAAACTTTTTGTAGGAGCTTTTGGTAGTTCACGATAAGTAAGTGGTCCCAACATTTGTTCTACTTTAATGTTATAGTCGTTCATATTTAATATAACAGTTGCATTACGTTTATCTGATTGCAATATTATTATATTTTCATTACGTTTAAGATAAAATAAAGCACGGTGCTAACGAAAGTATAAGTTGCTCTTTGGAGGTTTTGCTTTACGTAACATGTTAACGGTTTATATCTAAGTTCATTCGCAGCATCAGAAGATAACGAAATCATAGAATTCTCAACATTGGATATTTTATCTTCAAAAGGTATTACTCTTGGTATTATCACAAAATTTCTGCCTTTAGAAAGAGCTTCAATAGCACCATCTGAAAAAATATGGCCAGAAAGGTTTTTGATTATCAAGGGGTTGTCTATAATATTACTGCTTGAATAAATTATCCAATTTTGCTTTTTGACGTTTATGTTTATGTATTTCGATACATTTAAAGGTCGATGAATCAATTTTATCAAAATCCTCTCCATTAAATAAATATAGATGAAATTTCTAAATGTAAATATAAAAGATCTCTGTCGGTTTTATCCAATTACTACTGCTAATGTGTCTTTCAAATTTCGCAATTCCCAAGAATATTGCATATAATGTGGGAACCGAAGAAATCATATGTATACCCACTTTCTGAATACTGTATTTTCTACGGTTGTAGAAAACAAAAATGTATGTTGAGTATGTTGCGGTCTTAAATTCTTATATTTTATCAAGATGATTAAACGATCGCCCAGGAACTCCATTAAAAATTCCGGGATTTATAAGTTTTTGTTTGACTAATTGTCACTACAATGATATTTCCTTTATTTTTAATATCATTCACTGTCAAATTGTTCATCGCACCGAGTGGCCCCAAATAAG